>JAYKKM010000245.1:0-137500 GCA_035772405.1 Chrysogorgia sp. JL179-B06
TTGACAAGACAAGACAACTTGTCAATTCAAGACAACTTGTAAAGACAAGACAAGAGAAGTCAAGACAAGACATGACAAGACAAGGCAAGGCAAGGCAAGACAAGACAAGACAAGACAAGACAATATAAGAAAACTTGTCAAGACAAGACAAGGCAACTTGTCAAAACAAGACAAAACAAAGCAAGACAAGACAAGACAAGACAAGACAAGACAAGACAAGACAAGGCAAGACAAGACAATACAAGACAAGACGGGACAAGACAGGACAAGACAAGACCAGGCAAGACAAGGTAAGACAAGGTAAGACAAGGTAAGACAAGACAAGACAACTTTTCAAGACAAGACAAGACAAGCCAAGACAAGGCAAGACAAGACAAGACAAGACAAGACAAGAGAAGGCAAGACAAGACAAGACAAGACAAGACAACTTGTCAAGACAAGACAACTTGTCAAGTCTAGACAACTTGTCAAGACAAGACAAGACAAGACAAGACAAGACAAGACAAGGCAAGATAAGAAAACTTGTCAAGACAAGACAAGACCAGACAACATATCAAGACAAGACCAGACAAGAAAAGACAAGACAAGATAAGAAAACTTGTCAAGACAAGACAACTTGTCAAGACAAGAAAACTTGTAAAGACAAGACAAGACAAGACAAATCAAGACAACACAAGACAAGACAAGACAATATAAGACAAGACAAGACATGACAAGACAAGAAAAGACCAGACAAGACAAGACAACTTGTCAAGACAAGACAAGACAAGGCAAGACAAGACAAGACAAGACAAGACAAGACAAGACAAGACAAGACAAGACAAGACAAGGCAAGACAAGACAAGACAAGACAAGACAAGACAAGACAAGGCAAGACAAGACAAGACAAGACATGACAAGACAAGGCAAGGCAAGGCAAGGCAAGACAAGACAAGACAAGACAAGATAAGACAAGATAAGAAAACTTGTCAAGACAAGACAAGGCAACTTGTCAAAACAAGACAACTTGTCAAGACAAGACAAGACAATACAATACAAGACAAGATAAGACAAGACAAGACAAGTTAAGAAAACTTGTCAAGACAAGACAAGACAAGACAACTTATCAAGACAAGACAAGACAAGACAATAGAAGACAAGACAAGACAAGACAAGACAAGACAAGAAAAGATAAGACAAGACAAGACAACTTGTCAAGACAAGACAACTTATCAAGTCTAGACAACTTGTCAAGACAAGACAAGACAAGACAAGACAAGACAAGACAATACAAGACAAGACAAGACAAGGCAAGATAAGAAAACTTGTCAAGACAAGACAACTTGTCAAGACAAGACAACTTGTAAAGACAAGACAAGACAAGACAAATCAAGACAACACAAGACAAGACAAGACAATATAAGACAAGACAAGACAAGACAAGACAAGACAAGACATGACAAGACAAGAAAAGACCAGACCAGACAAGACAAGACAACTTGTCAAGACAAGACAAGACAAGACAAGAGAAGGCAAGACAAGACAAGACAAGACAAGACAAGACAAGGCAAGACAAGACAAGACAAGGCAAGGCAAGGCAAGGCAAGACATGACGAGACTAGACGAGACGAGACGAGACGAGACTAGACGAGACGAGACGAGACGAGACGAGACAAGACGAGACAAGACAAGACAAGACCAGAAAAGGCAAGACAAGACAAGGCAAGAAAAGACAAGAGAAGACAAGAAATGACAAGACAAGAAAAGACAAGACAAGAAAAGAAAACACAAGACAAGACAAAACAACTTGTCAAGACAAGACGAGACAACTTGTCAAGACAAGACAAGACAAGACAAGACAAGACAAGAAATGACAAGACAAGAAAAGACAAGACAAGAAAAGAAAACACAAGCCAAGACAAGACAACTTGTCAAGACAAGACGAGACAACTTGTCAAGACAAGACAAGACAACTTATTAAGACAAGACAAGACAACTTGTCAAGACAAGACAAGACAACTTGTCAAGACAAGACAAGACAACTTGTCAAGACAAGACAAGACAAGACAAGGCAAGGCAAGACAAGACAAGACAAGACAAGAAAAGAAAAGAAAAGACAAGACAAGACAAGACAAGACAAGACAAGACAAGACAAGTCAAGAAAAGAAAACACAAGATAAGACAACTTGTCAAGACAAGACGAGACAACTTGTCAAGACAAGACAAGACAACTTGTCAAGACAAGACAAGACAACTTGACAAGACAAGACAAGACAACTTGTCAAGACAAGACAAGACAAGACAAGACAAGACAAGACAAGACAAGACAAGACAAGACAAGACAAGACAAGACAAGACAAGACAAGACAAGACAACTTGACAAGACAAGGTAAGACAAAACAACACAAGACAAGACAAGACAAGAAAAGAAAAGACAAGACAAGACAACACAATTTGTCAAGACAAGACAAGTTGTCAAGACAAGACAACTTGTCAAGGCAAGACAACTTGTCAAGACAAGACAACTTGTCAATACAAGACAACTTGTAAAGACAAGACAACTTGTAAAGACAAGACAAGACAAGACAACTTGTCAAGACAACACAAAACAAAACAAGACAAGACAAGACAAGACAAGACAAAACAAGACAAGACAATGCAATGCAATACAATACAATACAATACAATACAATACAAGACAAGACAAGACAAGACAAGACAAGACAACTTGTCAAGACAAGACAACTTGTCAAGACAAGACAAGACAAGACAAGACAATACGAGACAAAAAAAGCCAAGGCAAGGCAAGACAAGACAAGACAAGACAAGACAAGACAAGACAAGACAAGACAAGACAAGATAATGCAATACAATACAATACAATACAATACAAGACAAGACAAGACAAGACAAGACAAGACAAGACAACTTGTCAAGACAAGACAACTTTTCAAGACAAGACAAGACAAGACAAGACAATACGAGACAAAAAAAGCCAAGGCAAGGCAAGACAAGACAAGACAAGACAAGACAAGACAAGACAAGACAAGACAAGACAAGACAAGACAAGACAAGGAAAGGCAATACAAGACAATACACGACAAGATAAGACAAGACAAGGTACGACAAAACAACACAAGGCAAGACAAGACAAGAAAAGAAAAGACAAGACAAGACAACAGAATTTGTCAAGACAAGACAAGTTGTCAAGACAAGACAAGTTGTCAAGACAAGACAACTTGTCAAGACAAGACAACTTCTAAAGACAAGACAAGACAAGACAAGACAACTTGTCAAGACAACACAAAACATAACAAGCCAAGACAAGACAAGACAAGACAAGACAAATCAAGACAATACAATACAATACAATACAATACAAGACAAGACAAGACAAGACAACTTGTCAATACAAGACAATTGTCAAGTCTAGACAACTTGTCAAGACAAGAGAAGACAAGACAAGACAACTTGTCAAGACAAGTCAACTTGTCAAGACAAGACAACTTGTCAAGACAAGACAACATGTCAAGACAAGACAACTTGTAAAGACAAGACAAGACAAGTCAAGACAAGACAAGACAAGACAAGATAACTTGTCAAGACAAAACAAGACAAGACAAGACAAGACAAGGCAAGACAAGACAAGACAAGACAAGACAAGACAAGACAAGACAAGACAACTTATCAAGACAAGACGAGACAACTTGTCAAGTCCAGACTAGACAAGTTGTGAAGACAAGACAAGACAACTTGTCAAGACAAGACAAGACAAGACAAGACAAGCCAAGACAAGACAAGGCACGACAAGACAAGACAAGACAAGACAAGATAAGACAATACAATACAAGAAAAGAAAAGACAAGACAAGACAAGACAAGACAAGACATGGCAAGGCAATACAAGACGAGACGAGACGAGACGAGACGAGACGAGATGAGATGAGACAAGACAAGACAAGACAAGACAAGAAAAGGCAAGACAAGACAAGACAAGGCAAGACAAGACAAGACAAGACAAGACAAGACTAGACAAGACAAGACAAGACAAGACAAGTCAAGACAACACAAGACAAGACAAGACAAGACAAGATAAGACATGACAAGACAAGACAAGAAAAGAAAAGACCAGACAAGACAAGAAAAGACAAGACAAGACAACTTGTCCAGACAAGACAAGACAAGACAAGACAAGACAAGGCAAGACCAGACAAGACAAGACAAGACAAGACAAGACAAGACAAGACAAGGCAAGACAAGGCAAGACAATGGAAGGCAATACAAGACCAGACAAGACAAGACAAGACAAGACAAGACAACTTGTCATGACAAGACAAGACAACTTTTCAAGACAAGACAAGACCAGACAAGACAATACGAGACAAAAAAAGCCAAGGCAAGGCAAGGCAAGACAAGACAAGACAAGACAAGACAAGACAAGACAAGACAAGACAAGGAAAGGCAATACAAGACAATACACGACAAGATAAGACAAGACAAGGTACGACAAAACAACACAAGGCAAGACAAGACAAGAAAAGAAAAGACAAGACAAGACAAGACAACAGAATTTGTCAAGACAAGACAAGTTGTCAAGACAAGACAACTTGTCAAGACAAGACAACTTGTCAAGACAAGACAACTTCTAAAGACAAGACAAGACAAGACAAGACAAATCAAGACAATACAATACAATGCAATACAAGACAAGACAAGACAAGACAACTTGTCAATACAAGACAATTGTCAAGTCTAGACAACTTGTCAAGACAAGACAAGACAAGACAAGACAAGACAAGACAACTTGTCAAGACAAGTCAACTTGTCAAGACAAGACAACTTGTCAAGACAATACAACTTGTAAAGACAAGACAAGACAAGTCAAGACAAGACAAGACAAGACAAGACAAGACAAGACAAGACAAGACAACTTGTCAAGACAAAACAAGACAAGACAAGACTAGACAAGACAAGACAAGACAAGACAAGACAAGACAAGACAAGACAAGGCAAGCCAAGACAAGCCAAGACAAGACAAGACAAGACAAGACAAGACAAGACAAGACAAGACAATACAATACAATACAATACAAGACAACTTGTCAAGACAAGGCAACTTGTCAAGACAAGACAACTTGACAAGACAAGACAACTTGACAATTCAAGACAACTTGTAAAGACAAGACAAGAGAAGTCAAGACAAGACATGACAAGACAAGGCAAGGCAAGGCAAGACAAGACAAGACAAGACAAGACAATATAAGAAAACTTGTCAAGACAAGACAAGGCAACTTGTCAAAACAAGACAAAACAAAGCAAGACAAGACAAGACAAGACAAGACAAGACAAGACAAGACAAGACAAGACAAGACAAGGCAAGACAAGACAATACAAGACAAGACGGGACAAGACAGGACAAGACAAGACCAGGCAAGACAAGGTAAGACAAGGTAAGACAAGGTAAGACAAGACAAGACAACTTTTCTAGACAAGACAAGACAAGCCAAGACAAGGCAAGACAAGACAAGACAAGACAAGACAAGACAAGACAAGGCAAGACAAGACAAGACAAGACAAGACAACTTGTCAAGACAAGACAACTTGTCAAGTCTAGACAACTTGTCAAGACAAGACAAGACAAGACAAGACAAGACAAGACAAGACAAGACAAGACAAGACAAGGCAAGATAAGAAAACTTGTCAAGACAAGACAAGACCAGACAACATATCAAGACAAGACCAGACAAGAAAAGACAAGACAAGATAAGACAACTTGTCAAGACAAGACAACTTGTCAAGACAAGAAAACTTGTAAAGACAAGACAAGACAAGACAAATCAAGACAAGACAAGACATGACAAGACAAGAAAAGACCAGACAAGACAAGACAACTTGTCAAGACAAGACAAGACAAGGCAAGACAAGACAAGACAAGACAAGACAAGACAAGACAAGGCAAGACAAGACAAGACAAGACAAGACAAGACAAGGCAAGACAAGACAAGACAAGACAAGACAAGACATGACAAGACAAGGCAAGGCAAGGCAAGACAAGACAAGACAAGACAAGATAAGACAAGATAAGAAAACTTGTCAAGACAAGACAAGGCAACTTGTCAAAACAAGACAACTTGTCAAGACAAGACAAGACAATACAATACAAGACAAGATAAGACAAGACAAGACAAGTTAAGAAAACTTGTCAAGACAAGACAAGACAAGACAACTTATCAAGACAAGACAAGACAAGACAAGACAATAGAAGACAAGACAAGACAAGACAAGACAAGACAAGACAAGACAAGAAAAGATAAGACAAGACAAGACAACTTGTCAAGACAAGACAACTTATCAAGACAAGACAACTTGTCAAGACAAGACAAGACAAGACAAGACAAGACAAGACAATACAAGACAAGACAAGACAAGACAAGATAAGAAAACTTGTCAAGACAAGACAACTTGTCAAGACAAGACAACTTGTAAAGACAAGACAAGACAAGACAAATCAAGACAACACAAGACAAGACAAGACAATATATGTCAAGACAAGAAAAGACAAGACATGACAAGACAAGAAAAGACCAGACAAGACAAGACAAGACAACTTGTCAAGACAAGACAAGACAAGGCAAGACAAGACAAGACAAGACAAGACAAGACAAGACAAGACAAGACAAGACAAGGCAAGACAAGACAAGACAAGACAAGACAAGACAAGGCAAGACAAGACAAGACAAGACATGACAAGACAAGGCAAGGCAAGGCAAGGCAAGACAAGACAAGACAAGACAAGATAAGACAAGATAAGAAAACTTGTCAAGACAAGACAAGGCAACTTGTCAAAACAAGACAACTTGTCAAGACAAGACAAGACAATACAATACAAGACAAGATAAGACAAGACAAGACAAGTTAAGAAAACTTGTCAAGACAAGACAAGACAAGACAACTTATCAAGACAAGACAAGACAAGACAAGACAATAGAAGACAAGACAAGACAAGACAAGACAAGACAAGACAAGACAAGAAAAGATAAGACAAGACAACTTGTCAAGACAAGACAACTTATCAAGTCTAGACAACTTGTCAAGACAAGACAAGACAAGACAAGACAAGACAATACAAGACAAGACAAGACAAGGCAAGATAAGAAAACTTGTCAAGACAAGACAACTTGTCAAGACAAGACAACTTGTAAAGACAAGACAAGACAAGACAAGACAAATCAAGACAACACAAGACAAGACAAGACAATATAAGACAAGACAAGACAAGACAAGACAAGACAAGACAAGACAAGAAAAGACAAGACAAGACAAGACAAGACAACTTGTCAAGACAAGACAAGACAAGACAAGAGAAGGCAAGACAAGACAAGACAAGACAAGACAAGACAAGACAAGACAAGGCAAGACAAGGCAAGGCAAGACAAGACGAGACAAGACGAGACGAGACGAGACGAGACTAGACGAGACGAGACGAGACGAGACGAGACAAGACAGACGAGACGAGACGAGACAAGACAAGACAAGACAAGACAAGAAAAGGCAAGACAAGACAAGACAAGAAAAGACAAGACAAGACAAGAAATGACAAGATAAGAAAAGACAAGACAAGAAAAGAAAACACAAGACAAGACAAAACAACTTGTCAAGACAAGACGAGACAACTTGTCAAGACAAGACAAGACAACTTATTAAGACAAGACAAGACAACTTGTCAAGACAAGACAAGACAACTTGTCAAGACAAGACAAGACAACTTGTCAAGACAAGACAAGACAAGACAAGACAAGGCAAGACAAGACAAGACAAGACAAGAAAAGAAAAGACAAGACAAGACAAGACAAGACAAGACAAGACAAGACAAGACAAGAAAAGAAAACACAAGACAAGACAACTTGTCAAGACAAGACGAGACAACTTGTCAAGACAAGACAAGACAACTTGTCAAGACAAGACAAGACAAGACAAGACAACTTGACAAGACAAGACAAGACAACTTGTCAAGACAAGACAAGACAAGACAAGACAAGACAAGACAAGACAAGATAAGACAAGACAAGACCAGAAAAGACAAGAAAAGAAAAGACAAGACAAGACAAGACAAGACAAGGCAAGGCAAGGCAGGGCAAGACGAGACGAGACGGACGAGACGAGACGAGACGAGACGAAAATAGACGAGACGAGACGAAAAGAGACGAGACGAGACGAGACAAGACAAGACAAGACAAGAAAAGACAAGACAAGACAAGACAAGACAAGGCAAGACAAGACAAGACAAGGCAAGACAAGGAGAGGCAAGACAAGACAAGACAAGACAAGACAAGACAAGACAAGACAAGACAAGACAAGACAAAACAAAACAAAACAAGACAAGACAAGACAAGACAAGACAAGACAAGACAAGACAAGAAAAGAAAAGACAAGACAAATTAGCTTGTCAAGACAAGCCAACTTGTCAAGACAAGACAAGCCAACTTGTCAAGACAAGACAAGACAAGACAAGACAAGACAAGACAAGACAAGACAAGAAATGACAAGACAAGAAAAGAAAAGACAAGAAAAGAAAAGACAAGACAAGACAAGACAAGACAACTTGTCAAGACAAGACAAGACAACTTGTCAAGACAAGACAAGACAACTTGTCAAGACAAGACAAGACAAGACAACTTGTCAAGACAAGACAAGACAAGAAAAGACAAGACTAGACTAGACAAGACAAGAAAAGAAAAGACAAGACAAGAAAAGACAAGAAAAGACAAGACAAGACAACTTGTCAATACAAGGCAAGGCAAGACAAGACGAGACGAGACGAGACGAGACAAGACAAGACAAGACAAGACAAGACAAGACAAGACTAGACAAGACAACTTCTCAAGACAAGCCAACTTGTCAAGACAAGACAAAACAACTTGTCAAGACAAGACAAAACAAAACAAGACAAGACAATAAAAGACAAGACAAGACAAGACAATAAATGACAAGACAAGACAAGACAAGAAAAGTAAACACAAGACAAGACAAGACAACTTATCAAGACAAGACGAGACAACTTGTCAAGTCAAGACAAGACAACTTGTGAAGACAAGACAAGACAACTTGTCAAGACAAGAAAAGACAAGACAAGACAAGACAAGGCACGACAAGACAAGACAAGACAAGACAAGACAAGACAAGATAAGACAATACAGTACAAGAAAAGAAAAGACAAGAGAAGACAAGACAAGACAAGACAAGACAAGACAAGACAAGACATGGCAAGGCAATACAAGACGAGACGAGACGAGACGAGATAAGACGAGACAAGACAAGACAAGACAAATCAAGACAACACAAGACAAGACAAGACAATATAAGACAAGACAAGACAAGACAAGACATGACAAGACAAGAAAAGACCAGACAAGACAAGACAACTTGTCAAGACAAGACAAGACAAGGCAAGACAAGACAAGACAAGACAAGACAAGACAAGACAAGACAAGACAAGACAAGGCAAGACAAGACAAGACAAGACAAGACAAGACAAGACAAGGCAAGACAAGACAAGACAAGACATGACAAGACAAGGCAAGGCAAGGCAAGGCAAGACAAGACAAGACAAGACAAGATAAGACAAGATAAAAAACTTGTCAAGACAAGACAAGACAACTTGTCAAAACAAGACAACTTGTCAAGACAAGACAAGACAATACAATACAAGACAAGATAAGACAAGACAAGACAAGTTAAGAAAACTTGTCAAGACAAGACAAGACAAGACAACTTATCAAGACAAGACAAGACAAGACAAGACAATAGAAGACAAGACAAGACAAGACAAGACAAGACAAGACAAGACAAGAAAAGATAAGACAAGACAACTTGTCAAGACAAGACAACTTATCAAGTCTAGACAACTTGTCAAGACAAGACAAGACAAGACAAGACAAGACAAGACAATACAAGACAAGACAAGACAAGGCAAGATAAGAAAACTTGTCAAGACAAGACAACTTGTCAAGACAAGACAACTTGTAAAGACAAGACAAGACAAGACAAGACAAATCAAGACAACACAAGACAAGACAAGACAATATAAGACAAGACAAGACAAGACAAGACAAGACATGACAAGACAAGAAAAGACCAGACCAGACAAGACAAGACAACTTGTCAAGACAAGACAAGACAAGACAAGAGAAGGCAAGACAAGACAAGACAAGACAAGACAAGACAAGACAAGACAAGACAAGACAAGACAAGACAAGGCAAGACAAGACAAGGCAAGGCAAGACATGACGAGACTAGACGAGACGAGACGAGACGAGACTAGACGAGACGAGACGAGACGAGACGAGACGAGACGAGACGAGACGAGACGAGACAAGACAAGACAAGACAATACCAGAAAAGGCAAGACAAGACAAGGCAAGAAAAGACAAGAGAAGACAAGAAATGACAAGATAAGAAAAGACAAGACAAGAAAAGAAAACACAAGACAAGACAAAACAACTTGTCAAGACAAGACGAGACAACTTGTCAAGACAAGACAAGACAACTTATTAAGACAAGACAAGACAACTTGTCAAGACAAGACAAGACAACTTGTCAAGACAAGACAAGACAACTTGTCAAGACAAGACAAGACAAGACAAGACAAGACAAGACAAGACAAGACAAGACAAGAAAAGAAAAGAAAAGACAAGACAAGACAAGACAAGACAAGACAAGACAAGTCAAGAAAAGAAAACACAAGATAAGACAACTTGTCAAGACAAGACGAGACAACTTGTCAAGACAAGACAACTTGTCAAGACAAGACAAGACAAGACAAGACAACTTGACAAGACAAGACAAGACAACTTGTCAAGACAAGACAAGACAAGACAAGACAAGACAAGACAAGACAAGACAAGATAAGACAAGACAAGACCAGAAAAGACAAGAAAAGAAAAGACAAGACAAGACAAGACAAGACAAGACAAGACAAGGCAGGGCAAGACAAGACGAGACGGACGAGACGAGACGAGACAAGACGAAAATAGACGAGACGAGACGAAAAGAGACGAGACGAGACAAGACAAGACAAGACAAGACAAGAAAAGACAAGACAAGACAAGACAAGGCAAGGCAAGACAAGACAAGGCAAGACAAGGAGAGGCAAGACAAGACAAGACAAGACAAGACAAGACAAGACAAGACAAGACAAAACAAGACAAGACAAGACAAGACAAGACAAGACAAGACAAGAAAAGAAAAGACAAGACAAATTAGCTTGTGAAGACAAGCCAACTTGTCAAGACAAGACAAGCCAACTTGTCAAGACAAGACAAGTCAAGACAAGACAAGACAAGACAAGACAAGAAATGACAAGACAAGAAAAGAAAACACAAGAAAAGAAAACACAAGACAAGACAAGACAAGACAACTTGTCAAGACAAGACAAGACAACTTGTCAAGACAAGACAAGACAACTTGTCAAGACAAGACAAGACAAGACAACTTGTCAAGACAAGACAAGACAAGAAAAGACAAGACAAGACTAGACAAGACAAGAAAAGAAAAGACAAGACAAGAAAAGACAAGAAAAGAAAAGACAAGACAACTTGTCAAGACAAGGCAAGGCAAGACAAGACGAGACGAGACGAGACGAGACAAGACAAGACAAGACAAGACAAGACAAGACAAGACAAGACAAGACAACTTATCAAGACAAGCCAACTTGTCAAGACAAGACAAGACAACTTGTAAAGACAAGACAAAACAAAACAAGACAAGACAAGAAAAGACAAGACAAGACAAGACAATAAATGACAAGACAAGACAAGACAAGAAAAGTAAACACAAGACAAGACAAGACAACTTGTCAAGACAAGACGAGATAACTTGTCAAGACAAGACAAGACAACTTGTCAAGACAAGACAAGACAACTTGTCAAGACAAGACAAGACAAGACAAGACAAGACAAGACAAGACAAGACAAGACAAGACAAGACAAGACAAGACAAGACAAGACAATACAGTACAAGAAAAGAAAAGACAAGACAAGACAAGACAAGACAAGACAAGACAAGACAAGACAAGACATGGCAAGACAATACAAGACGAGACGAGACGAGACGAGATAAGACGAGACAAGACAAGACAAGACAAGACCAGAAAAGGCAAGACAAGACAAGACAAGGCAAGACAAGACAGGACAAGACAAGACAAGACAAGACAAGACAAGACAAGACAAGACAAGACAAGACAAGACAAGACAAGACAAGACAAGACAATACAAGACAAGAAAAGAAAAGACAAGACAAGACAAGACAAGAGAAGACATGGCAAGGCAATATAAGACGAGACGAGACGAGACGAGACGAGACAAGACAAAACTAGACTAGACTAGACAAGACAAGAAAAGAAAAGACAAGACAAGAAAAGACAAGACAAGAAAAGAAAAGACAAGACAAGACAAGAAAAGAAAAGACAAGACAAGACAACTTGTCAAGACAAGGCAACTTGTCAAGACAAGACAACTTGTCAAGACAAAACAAGGCAAGGCAAGACAAGACGAGACGAGACGAGACAAGACAAGACAACTTGTCAAGACAAGACAAGACAAGACAAGACTAGACTAGACTAGATTAGACAAGACAAGACAAGAAAAGACAAGACAAGACAAGACAACTTGTCAAGACAAGGCAAGGCAAGACAAGACGAGACGAGACGAGACGAGACAAGACAAGACAAGACAAGACAAGACAAGACAAGACAAATTGTCAAGACAAGCCAACTGTCAAGACAAGACAAAACAACTTGTCAAGACAAGACAAAACAAGACAAGACAATAAAAGACAAGACAAGACAAGACAATAAATGACAAGACAAGAAAAGACAAGACAAGACAAGAAAAGTAAACACAAGACAAGACAAGACAACTTGTAAAGACAAGACGAGTTGTCAAGAGAAGACAAGACGAGTTGTCAAGAGAAGACAAGACGAGTTGTCAAGAGAAGACAAGACAAGACAAGACAAGACAAGGCAAGACAAGACAAGACAAGACAAGACAAGACAAGACAAGACAAGACAAGACAAGACAAGACAAGACAAGACAAGACAAGACAAGACAAGACAAGACAACTTGTCAAGACAAGGCAACTTGTCAAGACAAGACAACTTGACAAGACAAGACAACTTGTCAATTCAAGACAACTTGTAAAGACAAGACAAGACAAGACAAGACAAGGCAAGGCAAGGCAAGGCAAGACAAGACAAGACAAGATAAGAAAACTTGTCAAGACAAGACAAGGCAACTTGTCAAAACAAGACAAGACAAGACAAGACAACTTGTCAAGACAAGACAAGACAAGACAAGACAACTTGTCAAGACAAGACAACTTGTCAAGACAAGACAACTTGTCAAGACAAGACAACTTGTCAAGGCAAGACAAGTTGTCAAGACAGGACAACTGGTCAAGACAATACAACTTATGAAGACAAGACAAGACAAGGCAAGACAAGACAACTTGTCAATACAAGACAACTTGTCAAGACAAGACAACTTGTCAAGACAAGACAACTTGTCAAGACAAGACAACTTGTCAAGACAAGACAAGACAACTTGTCAAGACAAGACAACTTGTCAAGACAAGGCAACTTGTCAAGACAAGACAACTTGTCAAGACAAGACAACTTGTCAAGACAAGACAACTTGTCAAGACAAGGCAACTTGTCAAGACAAGGCAACTTGTCAAGACAAGACAACTTGTCAAGACAAGACAACTTGTCAAGACAAGACAACTTGTCAAGACAAGGCAACTTGTCAAGACAAGGCAACTTGTCAAGACAAGGCAACTTGTCAAGACAAGACAACTTGTCAAGACAAGACAACTTGTCAAGACAAGACAACTTGTCAAGACAAGGCAACTTGTCAAGACAAGACAACTTGTCAAGACAAGACAACTTGTCAAGACAAGACAACTTGTCAAGACAAGACAACTTGTCAAGACAAGACAACTTGTCAAGACAAGACAACTTGTCAAGACAAGGCAACTTGTCAAGACAAGACAACTTGTCAAGACAAGGCAACTTGTCAAGACAAGGCAACTTGTCAAGACAAGGCAACGTCAAGACAAGGCAACTTGTCAAGACAAGACAACTTGTCAAGACAAGACAACTTGTCAAGACAAGACAACTTGTCAAGACAAGACAACTTGTCAAGACAAGACAACTTGTCAAGACAAGACAACTTGTCAAGACAAGACAACTTGTCAAGACAAGACAACTTGTCAAGAAAAGAAAAGACAAGAAAAGAAAAGACAAGAAAAGACAAGAAAAGACAAGAAAAGAAAAGAAAAGAAAAGAAAAGAAAAGAAAAGACAAGAAAAGAAAAGACAAGAAAAGAAAAGAAAAGAAAAGACAAGACAAGACAAGAAAAGAAAAGAAAAGACAAGAAAAGAAAAGACAAGACAAGAAAAGAAAAGACAAGACAAGACAAGACAAGACAAGACAAGAAAAGAAAAGAAAAGAAAAGACAAGAAAAGACAAGGAAAGGAAAAGAAAGGAAAAGGAAAAGGAAAAGAAAAGGAAAAGACAAGGAAAAGAAAAGAAAAGACAAGACAAGACAAGAAAAGAAAAGACAAGAAAAGAAAAGAAAAGAAAAGAAAAGACAAGACAAGAAAAGAAAAGAAAAGAAAAGAAAAGACAAGAAAAGAAAAGACAAGAAAAGACAAGAAAAGACAAGAAAAGAAAAGACAAGAAAAGACAAGACAAGACAAGACAAGGCAAGACAAGACAAGGCAAGGCAAGACAAGGAAAGGCAAGGCAAGACAAGACAAGACAAGACAAGTCAAGAAATGACAAGACAAGACAAGACCAGACAAGACAAGAAAAGAAAAGAAAAGACAAGAAAAGACAAGACAAGAAAAGAAAAGACAAGACAAGACAACTTGTCAAGACAAGACAAAACAAGACAAGACAAGACAGGAAATGACAAGACAAGAAAAGACAAGACAAGACAAGAAAAGACAAGACAAGACAAGACAACTTGTCAAGACAAGACAAGACAAGACAAGGCAAGGCAAGACAAGACAAGACAAGACAAAACAAGACAAGACAAGACAAGACAAGACAAGACAAGACAAGACAAGAAAAGACAAGACAAGAAAAGAAAAGACAAGACAAGACAAGGCAAGGCAAGGCAAGACATGACGAGACGAGACGAGACGAGACGAGACTAGACGAGACGAGACGAGACAAGACGAGACAAGACAAGACTAGACAATACCAGACAAGGCAAGACAAGACAAGGCGAGAAAAGACAAGACAAGACAAGAAATGACAAGACAAGAAAAGACAAGACAAGAAAAGAAAACACAAGACAAGACAAAACAACTTGTCAAGACAAGACGAGACAACTTGTCAAGACAAGACAAGACAACTTGTCAAGACAAGACAAGACAAGACAAGACAAGACAAGACAAGACAAGAAATGACAAGACAAGAAAAGACAAGACAAGAAAAGAAAACACAAGCCAAGACAAGACAAGACAACTTGTCAAGACAAGACGAGACAACTTGTCAGGACAAGACAAGACAACTTATTAAGACAAGACAAGACAACTTGTCAAGACAAGACAAGACAACTTGTCAAGACAAGACAACTTGTCAAGACAAGACAAGACAAGACAAGGCAAGACAAGACAAGACAAGACAAGACAAGACAAGAAAAGAAAAGAAAAGACAAGACAAGACAAGACAAGACAAGTCAAGAAAAGAAAACACAAGACAAGACAACTTGTCAAGACAAGACGAGACAACTTGTCAAGACAAGACAAGACAACTTGTCAAGACAAGACAAGACAACTTGTCAAGACAAGACAAGACAACTTGTCAAGACAAGACAAGACAAGACAAGACAAGACAAGACAAGACAAGACAAGACAAGACAAGACAAGACAAGACAAGATAAGACAAGACAAGACCAGAAAAGAAAAGAAAAGACAAGACAAGACAAGACAAGACAAGGCAAGGCAAGGCAGGGCAAGACGAGACGAGACGGACGAGACGAGACGTGACGAGACGAAAAGAGACGAGACGAGACGAGACAAGACAAGACAAGACAAGAAAAGAAAAGACAAGACAAGAAAAGAAAAGGCAAGACAAGACAAGAAAAGACAAGGCAAGACAAGGCAAGGCAAGACAAGACAAGGCAAGGCAAGACAAGGAGAGGCAAGACAAGACAAGACAAGACAAGACAAGACAAGACAAGACAAGACAAGACAAGACAAGACAAAACAAGACAAGACAAGACAAGACAAGACAAGACAAGACAAGACAAGACAAGACAAGACAAGACAAGAAAAGAAAAGACAAGACAAATTAACTTGTCAAGACAAGCCAACTTGTCAAGACAAGACAAGACAACTTGTCAAGACAAGACAAGACAAGACAAGACAAGAAATGACAAGACAAGAAAAGACAAGACAAGAAAAGAAAACACAAGACAAGACAAGACAAGACAACTTGTCAAGACAAGACGAGACAACTTGTCAAGACAAGACAAGACAACTTGTCAAGACAAGACAAGACAAGACAACTTGTCAAGACAAGACAAGACAAGAAAAGACAAGACTAGACTAGACAAGACAAGAAAAGAAAAGAAACGAAAAGAAAAGACAAGACAAGACAACTTGTCAATACAAGCCAAGGCAAGACAAGACGAGACGAGACGAGACGAGACGAGACGAGACAAGACAAGACAAGACAAGACAAGACAAGACAACAAGACAACTTGTCAAGACAAGCCAACTGGTCAAGACAAGACAAAACAACTTGTCAAGACAAGACAAAACAAGACAAGACAATAAAAGACAACACAAGACAAGACAATAAATGACAAGACAAGACAAGACAAGACAAGACAAGAAAAGTAAACACAAGACAAGACAAGACAAGACAAGACGAGACAACTTGTCAAGACAAGACTAGACAACTTGTGAAGACAAGACAAGACAACTTGTCAAGACAAGACAAGACAAGACAAGACAAGACAAGGCACGACACGACAAGACAAGACAAGACAAGATAAGACCATACAATACAAGAAAATAAAAGACAAGACAAGACAAGACAAGACAAGACATGGCAAGACAATACAAGACAAGACAAGACAAGACGAGATGAGACGAGACAAGACAAGACAAGACAAGCCCAGAAAAGGCAAGGCAAGACAAGACAAGACAAGGCAAGACAAGACAAGACAAGACAAGACAAGACAAGACAAGACAAGACAAGACAAGACAAGACAAGACAAGACAAGACAAGACAAGACAAGACAAGACAAGACAAGATAAGACAATACAATACAAGAAAAGAAAAAACAAGACAAGACAAGACAAGACAAGACAAGACAAGACAAGACAAGACATGGCAAGGCAATACAAGACGAGACGAGACGAGACAAGACAAGATGAGACGAGGCAAGACAAGACAAGACAAGACCAGAAAAGGCAAAACAAGGCAAGACAAGGCAAGACAAGACAAGACAAGACAAGGAAAGACAAGGTAAGGCAAGGCAAGGCAAGACAAGACAAGACAAGACAAGACAAGACAAGACAAGAAAAGACAAGGCAAGACAAGGCAAGACAATGGAAGGCAATACAAGACCAGACAAGACAAGACAAGACAAGACAACTTGTCATGACAAGACAAGACAACTTTTCAAGACAAGACAAGACAAGACAAGACAAGACAATACGAGACAAAAAAAGCCAAGGCAAGGAAGACAAGACAAGACAAGACAAGACAAGACAAGACAAGACAAGACAAGACAAGACAAGACAAGACAAGGAAAGGCAATACAAGACAAGACACGACAAGATAAGACAAGACAAGGTACGACAAAACAACACAAGGCAAGACAAGACAAGACAAGACAAGACAAGACAAGACAACAGAATGTGTCAAGACAAGACAAGTTGTCAAGACAAGACAACTTGTCAAGACAAGACAACTTTTCAAGACAAGACAACTTCTAAAGACAAGACAAGACAAGACAACTTGTCAAGACAAGACAAAACAAAACAAGACAAGACAAGACAAGACAAATCAAGACAATACAATACAATACAGTACAAGACAAGACAAGACAAGACAACTTGTCAAGACAAGACAATTGTCAAGTCTAGACAACTTGTCAAGACAAGACAAGACAAGACAACTTGTCAAGACAAGACAACTTGTCAAGACAAGACAAGACAACTTGTCAAGACAAGACAACTTGTAAAGTCAAGACAAGACAAGACAAGACAAGACAACTTGTCAAGACAAAAGAAGACAAGACAAGACAAGACAAGACAAGACAAGACAAGGCAAGACAAGACAAGACAAGACAAGACAAGGCAAGGCAAGACAAGACAAGACAAGACAAGACAAGACAAGACAAGACAAGACAAGACAAGACAATACAAGACAAGACAACTTGTCAAGACAAGACAACTTCTCAAGACAAGACAACTTGACAAGACAAGACAACTTGTCAATTCAAGACAAATTGTAAAGACAAGACAAGACAAGAGAAGTCAAGACAAGACATGACAAGACAAGGCAAGGCAAGGCAAGGCAAGGCAAGGCAAGACAAGACAAGACAAGATAAGAAAACTTGTCAAGACAAGACAAGGCAACTTGTCAAAACAAGACAAAACAAAGCAAGACAAGACAAGACAAGACAAGACTAGACAAGACAAATCAAGACAAGACAATACAATACAAGACAAGACAAGACAAGACAACTTGTCAATACAAGACAACTTGTCAAGTCTAGACAACTTGTCAAGACAAGACAAGACAAGACAAGACAAGACAAGACAAGACAAGACAACTTGTCAAGACAAGACAACTTGTCAAGACAAGACAAGACAACTTGTAAAGACAAGACAAGACAACTTGTAAAGACAAGACAAGACAACTTGTAAAGACAAGACAAGACAAGACAAGACAAGACAAGACAAGACAAGACAAGACAAGACAAGACAAGACAAGACAAGGCAAGACAAGACAAGACAAGACAAGACAAGACAATACAAGACAAGACAAGACAACTTGTCAAGACAAGGCAACATGTCAAGACAAGACAACTTGTCAAGACAAGACAACTTGTCAAGACAAGACAACTTGTCAAGACAAGACAACTTGACAAGACAAGACAACTTGTCAAGACAAGACAACTTGTAAAGACAAGACAAGACAAGAGAAGTCAAGACAAGACAAGACAAGACAAGACAAGACAAGACAAGACAAGACATGACAATACAAGACAAGACAAGACAAGACAAGACAAGACAAGACAAGACAAGACAAGACAAGACAAGACAAGACAAGACAAGAAAAGACAAGACAAGACAACTTGTCAAGACAAAACAAGACAAGACAAGACAAGACAAGACAAGTCAAGACAAGGCAAGACAAGACAAGACAAGGCAAGAAAAGGCAAGACAAGGCAAGACAAGACAAGACAAGACAAGGCAAGGCAAGACAAGACAAGGCAAGACAAGGAGAGGCAAGACAAGACAAGACAACTTGTCAAGACAAGACAAGACAAGACAAGGCACGACACGACAAGACAATACAAGACAAGACAAGACAAGATAAGACAATACAAGACAAGAAAAGAAAAGACAAGACAAGACAAGACAAGACAAGACAAGACAAGACAAGACAAGACAAGACAAGACAAGACATGGCAAGGCAAGGCAATACAAGACGAGACAAGACAAGATGAGACAAGACAAGACAAGACAAGACAAGACCAGAAAAGGCAAGACAAGACAAGACAAGGCAAGGCAAGACAAGACAAGACAAGACAAGAAAAGACAAGGTAAGGCAAGACAAGGCAAGACAAGTCAAGACAAGACAAGACAAGACAAGACAAGAAAAGACAAGGCAAGACAAGACAAGACAATGGAAGGCAATACAAGACCAGACAAGACAAGACAAGACAAGACAAGACAACTTGTCATGACAAGACAAGACAACTTTTCAAGACAAGACAATACAAGACAAGACAAGACAATACGAGACAAAAAAAGACAAGGCAAAGCAAGACAAGACAAGACAAGACAAGACAAGACAAGACAAGACAAGGAAAGGCAAGACAAGACAATACACGACAAGATAAGACAAGACAAGGTACAACAAAACAACACAAGGCAAGACAAGACAAGACAAGACAAGACAAGACAAGACAACAGAATGTGTCAAGACAAGACAAGTTGTCAAGACAAGACAACTTGTCAAGACAAGACAACTTTTCAAGACAAGACAACTTCTAAAGACAAGACAAGACAAGACAAGACAACTTGTCAAGACAACACAAAACAAAACAAGACAAGACAAGACAAGACAAGACAAATCAAGACAATACAAGACAAGACAAGACAAGACAAGACAAGACAAGACAAGACAACTTGTCAATACAAGACAAGTCAATTCTAGACAACTTGTCAAGACAAGACAAGACAAGACAAGACAACTTGTCAAGACAAGTCAACTTGTCAAGACAAGACAACTTGTCAAGACAAGACAACTTGTCAAGACAAGACAACTTGTAAAGTCAAGACAAGACAAGACAAGACAAGACAAGACAAGACAACTTGTCAAGACAAAAGAAGACAAGACAAGACAAGACAAGGCAAGACAAGACAAGACAAGGCAAGACAAGACAAGACAAGACAAGGCAAGGCAAGACAAGACAAGACAAGACAAGACAAGACAAGACAAGACAAGACAAGACAAGACAAGACAACTTGTCAAGACAAGGCAACTTGTCAAGACAAGACAACTTGACAAGACAAGACAACTTGTCAATTCAAGACAAATTGTAAAGACAAGACAAGACAAGAGAAGTCAAGACAAGACAAGACAAGACAAGACAAGGCAAGGCAAGGCAAGGCAAGGCAAGACAAGACAAGACAAGATAAGAAAACTTGTCAAGACAAGACAAGGCAACTTGTCAAAACAAGACAAAACAAAGCAAGACAAGACAAGACAAGACAAGACTAGACAAGACAAATCAAGACAAGACAATACAATACAAGACAAGACAAGACAAGACAACTTGTCAATACAAGACAACTTGTCAAGTCTAGACAACTTGTCAAGACAAGACAAGACAAGACAAGACAAGACAAGACAACTTGTCAAGACAAGACAACTTGTCAAGACAAGACAAGACAACTTGTAAAGACAAGACAAGACAACTTGTAAAGACAAGACAAGACAACTTGTAAAGACAAGACAAGACAACTTGTAAAGACAAGACAAGACAAGACAAGACAAGACAAGACAAGACAAGACAAGACAAGACAAGACAAGACAAGACAAGACAAGACAAGACAAGACAAGACAAGACAAGACAAGACAAGACAAGACAAGGCAAGACAAGACAAGACAAGACAAGACAAGACAATTCAATACAAGACAAGACAAGATAATTTGTCAAGACAAGGCAACTTGTCAAGACAAGACAACTTCTAAAGACAAGACAAGACAAGACAAATCAAGACAATACAAGACAATGCAATACAAGACAAGACAAGACAAGACAACTTGTCAATACAAGACAAGACAAGTCTAGACAACTGTCAAGACAAGACAAGACAAGACAAGACAACTTGTCAAGACAAGACAACTTGTCAAGACAAGACAACTTGTCAAGACAATACAACTTGTAAAGACAAGACAAGACAAGTCAAGACAAGACAAGACAAGACAGACAAGACAAGACAAGACAAGACAAGACAACTTGTCAAGACAAAACAAGACAAGACAAGACAAGACTAGACAAGACAAGACAAGACAAGACAAGACAAGACAAGACAAGACAAGACAAGACAAGACAAGACAAGACAAGGCAAGCCAAGACAAGCCAAGACAAGACAAGACAAGACAAGACAAGACAAGACAAGACAAGACAAGACAAGACAATACAATACAATACAATACAAGACAACTTGTCAAGACAAGGCAACTTGTCAAGACAAGACAACTTGACAAGACAAGACAACTTGTCAATTCAAGACAACTTGTAAAGACAAGACAAGAGAAGTCAAGACAAGACATGACAAGACAAGGCAAGGCAAGGCAAGACAAGACAAGACAAGACAAGACAAGACAAGAAAACTTGTCAAGACAAGACAAGGCAACTTGTCAAAACAAGACAAAACAAAGCAAGACAAGACAAGACAAGACAAGACAAGACAAGACAAGACAAGACAAGACAAGGCAAGACAAGACAATACAAGACAAGACGGGACAAGACAGGACAAGACAAGACCAGGCAAGACAAGGTAAGACAAGGTAAGACAAGGTAAGACAAGACAAGACTACTTGTCAAGACAAGACAAGACAAGACAAGACAAGACAAGACAAGACAAGACAAGACAAGACAAGACAAGACAAGACAAGACAAGACAAGACTAGACAACTTGTCAAGACAAGACAACTTGTCAAGACTAGACAACTTGTCAAGACAAGACAAGACAAGACAAGACAAGACAAGACAAGACAAGACAAGACAAGACAACTTGTCAAGACAAGACAAGACAAGACAACTTGTCAAGACAAGACAAGACAAGAAAAGACAAGACAAGATAAGAAAACTTGTCAAGACAAGACAACTTGTCAAGACAAGAAAACTTGTAAAGACAAGACAAGACAAGACAAATCAAGACAACACAAGACAAGACAAGACAATATAAGACAAGACAAGACATGACAAGACAAGAAAAGACCAGACAAGACAAGACAACTTGTCAAGACAAGACAAGACAAGGCAAGACAAGACAAGACAAGACAAGACAAGACAAGACAAGACAAGACAAGACAAGGCAAGACAAGACAAGACAAGACAAGACAAGACAAGACAAGGCAAGACAAGACAAGACAAGACATGACAAGACAAGGCAAGGCAAGGCAAGGCAAGACAAGACAAGACAAGACAAGATAAGACAAGATAAGAAAACTTGTCAAGACAAGACAAGGCAACTTGTCAAAACAAGACAACTTGTCAAGACAAGACAAGACAATACAATACAAGACAAGATAAGACAAGACAAGACAAGTTAAGAAAACTTGTCAAGACAAGACAAGACAAGACAACTTATCAAGACAAGACAAGACAAGACAAGACAATAGAAGACAAGACAAGACAAGACAAGACAAGACAAGAAAAGATAAGACAAGACAAGACAACTTGTCAAGACAAGACAACTTATCAAGTCTAGACAACTTGTCAAGACAAGACAAGACAAGACAAGACAAGACAATACAAGACAAGACAAGACAAGGCAAGACAAGAAAACTTGTCAAGACAAGACAACTTGTCAAGACAAGACAACTTGTAAAGACAAGACAAGACAAGACAAATCAAGACAACACAAGACAAGACAAGACAATATAAGACAAGACAAGACAAGACAAGACATGACAAGACAAGAAAAGACCAGACAAGACAAGACAACTTGTCAAGACAAGACAAGACAAGGCAAGACAAGACAAGACAAGACAAGACAAGACAAGACAAGACAAGACAAGACAAGACAAGGCAAGACAAGACAAGACAAGACAAGACAAGACAAGACAAGGCAAGACAAGACAAGACAAGACATGACAAGACAAGGCAAGGCAAGGCAAGGCAAGACAAGACAAGACAAGACAAGACAAGATAAGACAAGATAAGAAAACTTGTCAAGACAAGACAAGGCAACTTGTCAAAACAAGACAACTTGTCAAGACAAGACAAGACAATACAATACAAGACAAGATAAGACAAGACAAGACAAGTTAAGAAAACTTGTCAAGACAAGACAAGACAAGACAACTTATCAAGACAAGACAAGACAAGACAAGACAATAGAAGACAAGACAAGACAAGACAAGACAAGAAAAGATAAGACAAGACAACTTGTCAAGACAAGACAACTTATCAAGTCTAGACAACTTGTCAAGACAAGACAAGACAAGACAAGACAAGACAATACAAGACAAGACAAGACAAGGCAAGATAAGAAAACTTGTCAAGACAAGACAACTTGTCAAGACAAGACAACTTGTAAAGACAAGACAAGACAAGACAAATCAAGACAACACAAGACAAGACAAGACAATATAAGACAAGACAAGACAAGACAAGACAAGACATCACAAGACAAGAAAAGACCAGACCAGACAAGACAAGACAACTTGTCAAGACAAGACAAGACAAGACAAGAGAAGGCAAGACAAGACAAGACAAGACAAGACAAGACAAGGCAAGACAAGACAAGACAAGGCAAGGCAAGGCAAGGCAAGACATGACGAGACTAGACGAGACGAGACGAGACGAGACGAGACGAGACGAGACGAGACAAGACAAGACAAGACCAGAAAAGGCAAGACAAGACAAGGCAAGAAAAGACAAGACAAGACAAGAAATGACAAGACAAGAAAAGACAAGACAAGAAAAGAAAACACAAGACAAGACAAAACAACTTGTCAAGACAAGACGAGACAACTTGTCAAGACAAGACAAGACAAGACAAGACAAGAAATGACAAGACAAGAAAAGACAAGACAAGAAAAGAAAACACAAGACAAGACAAGACAACTTGTCAAGACAAGACGAGACAACTTGTCAAGACAAGACAAGACAACTTATTAAGACAAGACAAGACAACTTGTCAAGACAAGACAAGACAACTTGTCAAGACAAGACAAGACAACTTGTCAAGACAAGACAAGACAAGACAAGGCAAGGCAAGACAAGACAAGACAAGACAAGAAAAGAAAAGAAAAGACAAGACAAGACAAGACAAGACAAGACAAGACAAGACAAGTCAAGAAAAGAAAACACAAGACAAGACAACTTGTCAAGACAAGACGAGACAACTTGTCAAGACAAGACAAGACAACTTGTCAAGACAAGACAAGACAAGACAACTTGACAAGACAAGACAAGACAACTTGTCAAGACAAGACAAGACAAGACAAGACAAGACAAGACAAGACAAGATAAGACAAGACAAGACAAGAAAAGACAAGAAAAGAAAAGACAAGACAAGACAAGACAAGACAAGACAAGGCAAGGCAAGACAAGACGAGACGAGACGGACGAGACGAGACGAGACGAAAATAGACGAGACGAGACGAAAAGAGACGAGACGAGACGAGACAAGACAAGACAAGACAAGAAAAGACAAGACAAGACAAGACAAGGCAAGGCAAGACAAGACAAGGCAAGACAAGGAGAGGCAAGACAAGACAAGACAAGACAAGACAAGACAAGACAAGACAAAACAAAACAAGACAAGACAAGACAAGACAAGACAAGAAAAGAAAAGACAAGACAAATTAGCTTGTGAAGACAAGCCAACTTGTCAAGACAAGACAAGACAACTTGTCAAGACAAGACAAGACAAGACAAGACAAGACAAGACAAGACAAGACAAGAAATGACAAGACAAGAAAAGAAAAGACAAGAAAAGAAAACACAAGACAAGACAAGACAAGACAACTTGTCAAGACAAGACAAGACAACTTGTCAAGACAAGACAAGACAACTTGTCAAGACAAGACAAGACAAGACAACTTGTCAAGACAAGACAAGACAAGAAAAGACAAGACTAGACTAGACAAGACAAGAAAAGAAAAGACAAGACAAGAAAAGAGAAGAAAAGAAAAGACAAGACAACTTGTCAATACAAGGCAAGGCAAGACAAGACGAGACGAGACGAGACGAGACAAGACAAGACAAGACAAGACAAGACAAGACAAGACAAGACAACTTCTCAAGACAAGCCAACTTGTCAAGACAAGACAAAACAACTTGTCAAGACAAGACAAAACAAAACAAGACAAGACAATAAAAGACAAGACAAGACAAGACAATAAATGACAAGACAAGACAAGTTGTCAAGACAAGGCAACTTGTCAAGACAAGACAAAACAAAACAAGACAAGACAATAAAAGACAAGACAAGACAAGACAATAAATGACAAGACAAGACAACTTGTCAAGACAAGGCAACTTGTCAAGACAAGACAACTTGACAAGACAAGACAACTTGTCAATTCAAGACAACTTGTAAAGACAAGACAAGACAAGACAAGACAAGGCAAGGCAAGGCAAGGCAAGACAAGACAAGACAAGATAAGAAAACTTGTCAAGACAAGACAAGGCAACTTGTCAAAACAAGACAAGACAAGACAAGGCAACTTGTCAAAACAAGACAAGACAAGACAAGGCAACTTGTCAATACAAGGCAACTTGTCAAGACAAGACAACTTGTCAAGACAAGACAACTTGTCAAGACAAGACAACGACAAGACAAGACAACTTGTCAAGACAAGACAAGACAAGACAAGACAACTTGTCAAGACAAGACAACTTGTCAAGACAAGACAACTTGTCAAGACAAGACAAGACAAGACAAGGCAACTTGTCAAGACAAGGCAACTTGTCAAGACAAGGCAACTTGTCAAGACAAGACAACTTGTCAAGACAAGGCAACTTGTCAAGACAAGACAACTTGTCAAGACAAGGCAACTTGTCAAGACAAGACAACGTCAAGACAAGGCAACTTGTCAAGACAAGGCAACTTGTCAAGACAAGGCAACTTGTCAAGACAAGGCAACTTGTCAAGACAAGGCAACTTGTCAAGACAAGACAACTTGTCAAGACAAGGCAACTTGTCAAGACAAGGCAACTTGTCAAGACAAGGCAACTTGTCAAGACAAGGCAACTTGTCAAGACAAGGCAAGTCAAGACAAGGCAACTTGTCAAGACAAGGCAACTTGTCAAGACAAGGCAACTTGTCAAGACAAGGCAACTTGTCAAGACAAGGCAACTTGTCAAGACAAGGCAACTTGTCAAGACAAGGCAACTTGTCAAGACAAGGCAACTTGTCAAGACAAGACAACTTGTCAAGACAAGGCAACTTGTCAAGACAAGGCAACTTGTCAAGACAAGGCAACTTGTCAAGACAAGGCAACTTGTCAAGACAAGGCAACTTGTCAAGACAAGGCAACTTGTCAAGACAAGGCAACTTGTCAAGACAAGGCAACGTCAAGACAAGGCAACTTGTCAAGACAAGGCAACTTGTCAAGACAAGACAACTTGTCAAGACAAGGCAACTTGTCAAGACAAGGCAACTTGTCAAGACAAGGCAACTTGTCAAGACAAGACAACTTGTCAAGACAAGACAACTTGTCAAGACAAGACAACTTGTCAAGACAAGACAACTTGTCAAGACAAGACAACTTGTCAAGACAAGACAACTTGTCAAGACAAGACAACTTGTCAAGAAAAGGCAACTTGTCAAGACAAGGCAACTTGTCAAGACAAGGCAACTTGTCAAGACAAGGCAACTTGTCAAGACAAGGCAACTTGTCAAGACAAGACAACTTGTCAAGACAAGACAACTTGTCAAGACAAGGCAACTTGTCAAGACAAGGCAACTTGTCAAGACAAGGCAACTTGTCAAGACAAGGCAACTTGTCAAGACAAGGCAACTTGTCAAGACAAGGCAACTTGTCAAGACAAGGCAACTTGTCAAGACAAGGCAACTTGTCAAGACAAGGCAACTTGTCAAGACAAGGCAACTTGTCAAGACAAGGCAACTTGTCAAGACAAGGCAACTTGTCAAGACAAGGCAACTTGTCAAGACAAGGCAACTTGTCAAGACAAGACAACTTGTCAAGACAAGACAACTTGTCAAGACAAGAAAACTTGTCAAGAAAAGAAAAGAAAAGACAAGAAAAGAAAAGAAAAGAAAAGAAAAGAAAAGAAAAGAAAAGAAAAGAAAAGAAAAGAAAAGAAAAGAAAAGAAAAGAAAAGAAAAGAAAAGAAAAGAAAAGAAAAGAAAAGACAAGAAAAGAAAAGAAAAGAAAAGAAAAGAAAAGACAAGAAAAGACAAGAAAAGAAAAGGAAAAGGAAAAGGAAAAGGAAAAGGAAAAGGAAAAGGAAAAGGAAAAGGAAAAGAAAAGAAAAGAAAAGAAAAGGAAAAGAAAAGAAAAGAAAAGAAAAGAAAAGACAAGAAAAGAAAAGAAAAGAAAAGACAAGAAAAGAAAAGAAAAGACAAGAAAAGAAAAGAAAAGAAAAGAAAAGAAAAGAAAAGAAAAGAAAAGAAAAGAAAAGAAAAGAAAAGAAAAGAAAAGACAAGACAAGACAAGGCAAGACAAGACAAGGCAAGGCAAGACAAGGAAAGGCAAGGCAAGACAAGACAAGACAAGACAAGTCAAGAAATGACAAGACAAGACAAGACCAGACAAGACAAGAAAAGAAAAGAAAAGAAAAGAAAAGACAAGACAAGAAAAGAAAAGACAAGACAAGACAACTTGTCAAGACAAGACAAAACAAGACAAGACAAGACAGGAAATGACAAGACAAGAAAAGACAAGACAAGACAAGAAAATACAAGACAAGACAAGACAACTTGTGAAGACAAGGCAAGGCAAGACAAGGCAAGGCAAGACAAGACAAGACGAGACGAAACAAGACAAGACAAGACAAGGCAAGACAAGGCAGGACAAAACAAGACAAGACAAGACAAGAAAAGAAAAGACAAGACAAGGCAAGGCACGGCAAGGCAAGACATGACGAGACTAGACGAGACGAGACGAGACTAGACGAGACGAGACGAGACGAGACGAGACGAGACAAGACAAGACTAGACAATACCAGAAAAGGCAAGACAAGACAAGACAAGACAAGAAAAGACAAGACAAGACAAGAAATGACAAGACAAGAAAAGACAAGACAAGAAAAGAAAACACAAGACAAGACAAGACAAAACAACTTGTCAAGACAAGACGAGACAACTTGTCAAGACAAGACAAGACAACTTGTCAAGACAAGACAAGACAAGACAAGACAAGACAAGACAAGACAAGAAATGACAAGACAAGAAAAGACAAGACAAGAAAAGAAAACACAAGCCAAGACAAGACAAGACAACTTGTCAAGACAAGACGAGACAACTTGTCAGGACAAGACAAGACAACTTATTAAGACAAGACAAGACAACTTGTCAAGACAAGACAAGACAACTTGTCAAGACAAGACAACTTGTCAAGACAAGACAAGACAAGACAAGGCAAGACAAGACAAGACAAGACAAGACAAGACAAGAAAAGAAAAGAAAAGACAAGACAAGACAAGACAAGACAAGTCAAGAAAAGAAAACACAAGACAAGACAACTTGTCAAGACAAGACGAGACAACTTGTCAAGACAAGACAAGACAACTTGTCAAGACAAGACAAGACAACTTGTCAAGACAAGACAAGACAACTTGTCAAGACAAGACAAGACAAGACAAGACAAGACAAGACAAGACAAGACAAGACAAGACAAGACAAGACAAGACAAGACAAGATAAGACAAGACAAGACCAGAAAAGAAAAGAAAAGAAAAGACAAGACAAGACAAGACAAGGCAAGGCAAGGCAGGGCAAGACGAGACGAGACGAGACGGACGAGACGAGACGAGACGAAAAGAGACGAGACGAGACGAGACAAGACAAGACAAGAAAAGAAAAGACAAGAAAAGAAAAGAAAAGGCAAGACAAGACAAGAAAAGAAAAGGCAAGACAAGGCAAGGCAAGACAAGACAAGGCAAGGCAAGACAAGGAGAGGCAAGACAAGACGAAACAAGACAAGACAAGACAAGGCAAGACAAGGCAGGACAAAACAAGACAAGACAAGACAAGAAAAGAAAAGACAAGACAAGGCAAGGCACGGCAAGGCAAGACATGACGAGACTAGACGAGACGAGACGAGACTAGACGAGACGAGACGAGACGAGACGAGACGAGACAAGACAAGACTAGACAATACCAGAAAAGGCAAGACAAGACAAGGCGAGAAAAGACAAGAGAAGACAAGAAATGACAAGACAAGAAAAGACAAGACAAGAAAAGAAAACACAAGACAAGACAAAACAAAACAACTTGTCAAGACAAGACGAGACAACTTGTCAAGACAAGACAAGACAACTTGTCAAGACAAGACAAGACAAGACAAGACAAGACAAGAAATGACAAGACAAGAAAAGACAAGACAAGAAAAGAAAACACAAGCCAAGACAAGACAAGACAACTTGTCAAGACAAGACGAGACAACTTGTCAGGACAAGACAAGACAACTTATTAAGACAAGACAAGACAACTTGTCAAGACAAGACAAGACAACTTGTCAAGACAAGACAACTTGTCAAGACAAGACAAGACAAGACAAGGCAAGACAAGACAAGACAAGACAAGACAAGAAAAGAAAAGAAAAGACAAGACAAGACAAGACAAGACAAGTCAAGAAAAGAAAACACAAGACAAGACAACTTGTCAAGACAAGACGAGACAACTTGTCAAGACAAGACAAGACAACTTGTCAAGACAAGACAAGACAACTTGTCAAGACAAGACAAGACAACTTGTCAAGACAAGACAAGACAAGACAAGACAAGACAAGACAAGACAAGACAAGACAAGACAAGACAAGACAAGACAAGACAAGACAAGATAAGACAAGACAAGACCAGAAAAGAAAAGACAAGACAAGACAAGACAAGGCAAGGCAAGGCAGGGCAAGACGAGACGAGACGAGACGGACGAGACGAGACGAGACGAAAAGAGACGAGACGAGACGAGACAAGACAAGACAAGACAAGAAAAGAAAAGACAAGAAAAGAAAAGAAAAGGCAAGACAAGACAAGAAAAGAAAAGGCAAGACAAGGCAAGGCAAGACAAGACAAGGCAAGGCAAGACAAGGAGAGGCAAGACAAGACAAGACAAGACAAGACAAGACAAGACAAGACAAGACAAGACAAAACAAGACAAGACAAGACAAGACAAGACAAGACAAGACAAGACAAGACAAGACAAGACAAGACAAGACAAGACAAATTAACTTGTCAAGACAAGCCAACTTGTCAAGACAAGACAAGACAACTTGTCAAGACAAGACAAGACAAGACAAGACAAGACAAGACAAGACAAGAAATGACAAGACAAGAAAAGACAAGACAAGAAAAGAAAACACAAGACAAGACAAGACAAAACAAGACAAGACAACTTGTCAATACAAGGCAAGGCAAGACAAGACAAGACGAGACGAGACGAGACGAGACGAGACAAGACAAGACAAGACAAGACAAGACAAGACAACAAGACAACTTGTCAAGACAAGCCAACTGGTCAAGACAAGACAAAACAACTTGTCAAGACAAGACAAAACAAAACAAGACAAGACAATAAAAGACAAGACAAGACAAGACAATAAATGACAAGACAAGACAAGACAAGACAAGATAAGAAAAGTAAACACAAGACAAGACAAGACAACTTATCAAGACAAGACGAGACAACTTGTCAAGTCAAGACTAGACAACTTGTGAAGACAAGACAAGACAACTTGTCAAGACAAGACAAGACAAGACAAGACAAGACAAGGCACGACACGACAAGACAAGACAAGACAAGACAAGATAAGACCATACAATACAAGAAAATAAAAGACAAGACAAGACAAGACAAGACAAGACATGGCAAGGCAATACAAGACGAGACGAGACGAGACGAGATGAGACGAGACAAGACAAGACAAGACAAGACCAGAAAAGGCAAGACAAGACAAGACAAGGCAAGACAAGACAAGACAAGACAAGACAAGACAAGACAAGACAAGACAAGACAAGACAAGATAAGACAATACAATACAAGAAAAGAAAAAACAAGACAAGACAAGACAAGACAAGACAAGACAAGACAAGACAAGACAAGACATGGCAAGGCAATACAAGACGAGACGAGACGAGACGAGACGAGATGAGACGAGGCAAGACAAGACAAGACAAGACCAGAAAAGGCAAGACAAGGCAAGACAAGGCAAGGCAAGACAAGACAAGACAAGGAAAGACAAGGTAAGGCAAGGCAAGGCAAGACAAGTCAAGACAAGACAAGACAAGACAAGACAAGAAAAGACAAGGCAAGACAAGGCAAGACAATGGAAGGCAATACAAGACCAGACAAGACAAGACAAGACAACTTGTCATGACAAGACAAGACAACTTTTCAAGACAAGACAAGACAAGACAAGACAATACGAGACAAAAAAAGCCAAGGCAAGGAAGACAAGACAAGACAAGACAAGACAAGACAAGACAAGACAAGACAAGACAAGACAAGACAAGACAAGGAAAGGCAATACAAGACAATACACGACAAGATAAGACAAGACAAGGTACGACAAAACAACACAAGGCAAGACAAGACAAGACAAGACAAGACAAGACAACAGAATGTGTCAAGACAAGACAAGTTGTCAAGACAAGACAACTTGTCAAGACAAGACAACTTTTCAAGACAAGACAACTTCTAAAGACAAGACAAGACAAGACAAGACAACTTGTCAAGACAACACAAAACAAAACAAGACAAGACAAGACAAGCCAAGCCAAATCAAGACAATACAATACAATACAGTACAAGACAAGACAAGACAAGACAAGACAACTTGTCAATACAAGACAATTGTCAAGTCTAGACAACTTGTCAAGACAAGACAAGACAAGACAAGACAACTTGTCAAGACAAGTCAACTTGTCAAGACAAGACAACTTGTCAAGACAAGACAACTTGTCAAGACAAGACAACTTGTAAAGTCAAGACAAGACAAGACAAGACAACTTGTCAAGACAAAAGAAGACAAGACAAGACAAGGCAAGACAAGACAAGACAAGGCAAGACAAGACAAGACAAGACAAGGCAAGGCAAGACAAGACAAGACAAGACAAGACAAGACAAGACAAGACAAGACAAGACAAGACAAGACAAGACAAGACAAGACAATACAAGACAAGACAACTTGTCAAGACAAGGCAACTTCTCAAGACAAGACAACTTGACAAGACAAGACAACTTGTCAATTCAAGACAAATTGTAAAGACAAGACAAGACAAGAGAAGTCAAGACAAGACATGACAAGACAAGGCAAGGCAAGGCAAGGCAAGGCAAGACAAGACAAGACAAGATAAGAAAACTTGTCAAGACAAGACAAGGCAACTTATCAAAACAAGACAAAACAAAGCAAGACAAGACAAGACAAGACAAGACAAGACAAGACAAATCAAGACAAGACAATACAAGACAAGACAAGACAAGACAAGACAACTTGTCAATACAAGACAACTTGTCAAGACTAGACAACTTGTCAAGACAAGACAAGACAAGACAAGAGAAGACAAGACAAGACAAGACAACTTGTCAAGACAAGACAACTTGTCAAGACAAGACAAGACAATTTGTAAAGACAAGACAAGACAACTTGTAAAGACAAGACAAGACAACTTGTAAAGACAAGACAACTTGTAAAGACAAGACAAGACAAGACAAGACAAGACAAGACAAGACAAGACAAGACAAGACAAGACAAGACAAGACAAGACAAGACAAGACAAGACAAGACAAGGCAAGACAAGACAAGACAAGACAAGACAATACAAGACAAGACAAGACAATTTGTCAAGACAAGGCAACATGTCAAGACAAGACAACTTGACAAGACAAGACAACTTGTCAAGACAAGACAACTTGTCAAGACAAGACAACTTGACAAGACAAGACAACTTGTCAAGACAAGACAACTTGTAAAGACAAGACAAGACAAGAGAAGTCAAGACAAGACAAGACAAGACAAGACAAGACATGACAAGACAAGACAAGACAAGACAAGACAAGACAAGACAAGACAAGACAAGACAAGACATGACAAGACAAGAAAAGACAAGACAAGACAAGACAACTTGTCAACAGAAAACAAGACAAGACAAGACAAGACAAGACAAGACAAGACAAGACAAGGCAAGAAAAGGCAAGAAAAGGCAAGACAAGACAAGACAAGACAAGGCAAGGCAAGACAAGACAAGGCAAGACAAGGAGAGGCAAGACAAGACAAGACAACTTGTCAAGACAAGACAAGACAAGACAAGGCACGACACGACAAGACAATACAAGACAAGACAAGACAAGATAAGACAATACAATACAAGAAAAGAAAAGACAAGACAAGACAAGACAAGACAAGACAAGACAAGACAAGACAAGACAAGACATGGCAAGGCAATACAAGACGAGACGAGACGAGACGAGACGAGATGAGACGAGACAAGACAAGACAAGACAAGACCAGAAAAGGCAAGACAAGACAAGACAAGGCAAGACAAGACAAGACAAGACAAGACAAGACAAGATAAGACAATACAATACAAGAAAAGAAAAGAAAAGACAAGACAAGACAAGACAAGACAAGACAAGACAAGACAAGACAAGACATGGCAAGGCAATACAAGACGAGACGAGACGAGACGAGACGAGACAAGACAAGACAAGACAAGACAAGACCAGAAAAGGCAAGACAAGGCAAGACAAGGAAAGACAAGGTAAGGCAAGACAAGGCAAGACAAGTCAAGACAAGACAAGACAAGACAAGACAAGACAAGAAAAGACAAGGCAAGACAAGGCAAGACAATGGAAGGCAATACAAGACCAGACAAGACAAGACAAGACAAGACAAGACAAGACAAGACAAGACAAGACAACTTGTCATGACAAGACAAGACAACTTTTCAAGACAAGACAAGAAAAGACAAGGCAAGACAAGACAAGACAAGGCAAGACAAGACAAGACAAGACAAGGCAAGGCAAGACAAGACAAGACAAGACAAGACAAGACAAGACAAGACAAGACAAGACAAGACAAGACAAGACAAGACAAGACAAGACAAGACAACTTGTCAAGACAAGGCAACTTCTCAAGACAAGACAACTTGACAAGACAAGACAACTTGTCAATTCAAGACAAATTGTAAAGACAAGACAAGACAAGAGAAGTCAAGACAAGACATGACAAGACAAGGCAAGGCAAGGCAAGGCAAGGCAAGACAAGACAAGACAAGATAAGAAAACTTGTCAAGACAAGACAAGGCAACTTGTCAAAACAAGACAAAACAAAGCAAGACAAGACAAGACAAGACAAGACTAGACAAGACAAATCAAGACAAGACAATACAATACAAGACAAGACAAGACAAGACAACTTGTCAATACAAGACAACTTGTCAAGTCTAGACAACTTGTCAAGACAAGACAAGACAAGACAAGAGAAGACAAGACAAGACAAGACAACTTGTCAAGACAAGACAACTTGTCAAGACAAGACAAGACAATTTGTAAAGACAAGACAAGACAACTTGTAAAGACAAGACAAGACAACTTGTAAAGACAAGACAAGACAAGACAAGACAAGACAAGACAAGACAAGACAAGACAAGACAAGACAAGACAAGACAAGACAAGACAAGACAAGACAAGACAAGACAAGGCAAGACAAGACAAGACAAGACAAGACAAGACAATACAAGACAATTTGTCAAGACAAGGCAACATGTCAAGACAAGACAACTTGACAAGACAAGACAACTTGTCAAGACAAGACAACTTGTCAAGACAAGACAACTTGACAAGACAAGACAACTTGTCAAGACAAGACAACTTGTAAAGACAAGACAAGACAAGAGAAGTCAAGACAAGACAAGACAAGACAAGACAAGACAAGACAAGACAAGACAAGACAAGACATGACAATACAAGACAAGACAAGACAAGACAAGACAAGACAAGACAAGACAAGACAAGACAAGACATGACAAGACAAGAAAAGACAAGACAAGACAAGACAACTTGTCAACACAAAACAAGACAAGACAAGACAAGACAAGACAAGACAAGGCAAGACAAGACAAGACAAGGCAAGAAAAGGCAAGAAAAGGCAAGACAAGACAAGACAAGACAAGGCAAGGCAAGACAAGACAAGGCAAGACAAGGAGAGGCAAGACAAGACAAGACAACTTGTCAAGACAAGACAAGACAAGACAAGGCACGACACGACAAGACAATACAAGACAAGACAAGACAAGATAAGACAATACAATACAAGAAAAGAAAAGACAAGACAAGACAAGACAAGACAAGACAAGACAAGACAAGACAAGACAAGACAAGACATGGCAAGGCAATACAAGACGAGACGAGACGAGACGAGATGAGACGAGACAAGACAAGACAAGACAAGACCAGAAAAGGCAAGACAAGACAAGACAAGGCAAGACAAGACAAGACAAGACAAGACAAGACAAGACAAGACAAGACAATACAATACAAGAAAAGACAAGACAAGACAAGACAAGACAAGACAAGACAAGACAAGACAAGACAAGACAAGACAAGACAAGACAAGACAAGACATGGCAAGGCAATACAAGACGAGACGAGACGAGACGAGACGAGACAAGACAAGACAAGACAAGACCAGAAAAGGCAAGACAAGGCAAGACAAGGCAAGGCAAGACAAGACAAGGCAAGACAAGGAAAGACAAGGTAAGGCAAGGCAAGGCAAGACAAGTCAAGACAAGACAAGACAAGACAAGAAAAGACAAGGCAAGACAAGGCAAGACAATGGAAGGCAATACAAGACCAGACAAGACAAGACAAGACAAGACAAGACAACTTGTCATGACAAGACAAGACAACTTTTCAAGACAAGACAATACAAGACAAGACAAGACAATACGAGACAAAAAAAGCCAAGGCAAAGCAAGACAAGACAAGACAAGACAAGACAAGACAAGACAAGACAAGGAAAGGCAATACAAGACAATACACGACAAGATAAGACAAGACAAGGTACAACAAAACAACACAAGGCAAGACAAGACAAGACAAGACAAGACAAGACAAGACAAGACAAGACAACAGAATGTGTCAAGACAAGACAAGTTGTCAAGACAAGACAACTTGTCAAGACAAGACAACTTTTCAAGACAAGACAACTTCTAAAGACAAGACAAGACAAGACAAGACAACTTGTCAAGACAACACAAAACAAAACAAGACAAGACAAGACAAGACAAGACAAATCAAGACAATACAATACAATACAAGACAAGACAAGACAAGACAAGACAAGACAAGACAACTTGTCAATACAAGACAATTGTCAATTCTAGACAACTTGTCAAGACAAGACAAGACAAGACAACTTGTCAAGACAAGTCAACTTGTCAAGACAAGATAACTTGTCAAGACAAGACAACTTGTCAAGACAAGACAACTTGTAAAGTCAAGACAAGACAAGACAAGACAAGACAAGACAAGACAACTTGTCAAGACAAAAGAAGACAAGACAAGACAAGACAAGGCAAGACAAGACAAGACAAGGCAAGACAAGACAAGACAAGACAAGGCAAGGCAAGACAAGACAAGACAAGACAAGACAAGACAAGACAAGACAAGACAAGACAATACAAGACAAGACAACTTGTCAAGACAAGGCAACTTCTCAAGACAAGACAACTTGACAAGACAAGACAACTTGTCAATTCAAGACAAATTGTAAAGACAAGACAAGACAAGAGAAGTCAAGACAAGACATGACAAGACAAGGCAAGGCAAGGCAAGGCAAGGCAAGGCAAGGCAAGACAAGACAAGACAAGATAAGAAAACTTGTCAAGACAAGACAAGGCAACTTGTCAAAACAAGACAAAACAAAGCAAGACAAGACAAGGCAAGACTAGACAAGACAAATCAAGACAAGACAATACAATACAAGACAAGACAAGACAAGACAACTTGTCAATACAAGACAACTTGTCAAGTCTAGACAACTTGTCAAGACAAGACAAGACAAGACAAGACAAGACAAGACAAGACAACTTGTCAAGACAAGACAAGACAACTTGTAAAGACAAGACAAGACAACTTGTAAAGACAAGACAAGACAACTTGTAAAGACAAGACAAGACAACTTGTAAAGACAAGACAAGACAAGACAAGACAAGACAAGACAAGACAAGACAAGACAAGACAAGACAAGACAAGACAAGACAAGACAAGACAAGACAAGACACGACAAGACAAGACAAGACAAGACAAGACAAGACAAGACAAGGCAAGACAAGACAAGACAAGACAAGACAAGACAATACAATACAAGACAAGACAAGATAATTTGTCAAGACAAGGCAACTTGTCAAGACAAGACAACTTCTAAAGACAAGACAAGACAAGACAAGACAAATCAAGACAATACAATACAATGCAATACAAGACAAGACAAGACAAGACAACTTGTCAATACAAGACAATTGTCAAGTCTAGACAACTTGTCAAGACAAGACAAGACAAGACAAGACAACTTGTCAAGACAAGTCAACTTGTCAAGACAAGACAACTTGTCAAGACAATACAACTTGTAAAGACAAGACAAGACAAGTCAAGACAAGACAAGACAAGACAAGACAAGACAAGACAAGACAAGACAAGACAAGACAACTTGTCAAGACAAAACAAGACAAGACAAGACTAGACAAGACAAGACAAGACAAGACAAGACAAGACAAGACAAGACAAGACAAGACAAGGCAAGCCAAGACAAGCCAAGACAAGACAAGACAAGACAAGACAAGACAAGACAAGACAATACAATACAATACAATACAAGACAACTTGTCAAGACAAGGCAACTTGTCAAGACAAGACAACTTGACAAGACAAGACAACTTGTCAATTCAAGACAACTTGTAAAGACAAGACAAGAGAAGTCAAGACAAGACATGACAAGACAAGGCAAGGCAAGGCAAGACAAGACAAGACAAGACAAGACAATATAAGAAAACTTGTCAAGACAAGACAAGGCAACTTGTCAAAACAAGACAAAACAAAGCAAGACAAGACAAGACAAGACAAGACAAGACAAGACAAGACAAGGCAAGACAAGACAATACAAGACAAGACGGGACAAGACAAGACAAGACAAGACCAGGCAAGACAAGGTAAGACAAGGTAAGACAAGGTAAGACAAGACAAGACAACTTTTCAAGACAAGACAAGACAAGCCAAGACAAGGCAAGACAAGACAAGACAAGACAAGACAAGACAAGGCAAGACAAGACAAGACAAGACAAGACAACTTGTCAAGACAAGACAACTTGTCAAGTCTAGACAACTTGTCAAGACAAGACAAGACAAGACAAGACAAGACAAGACAAGACAAGACAAGACAAGAGAAGACAAGACAAGACAAGGCAAGATAAGAAAACTTGTCAAGACAAGACAAGACCAGACAACATATCAAGACAAGACCAGACAAGAAAAGACAAGACAAGATAAGAAAACTTGTCAAGACAAGACAACTTGTCAAGACAAGAAAACTTGTAAAGACAAGACAAGACAAGACAAATCAAGACAACACAAGACAAGACAAGACAATATAAGACAAGACAAGACATGACAAGACAAGAAAAGACCAGACAAGACAAGACAACTTGTCAAGACAAGACAAGACAAGGCAAGACAAGACAAGACAAGACAAGACAAGACAAGACAAGACAAGACAAGACAAGACAAGACAAGGCAAGGCAAGACAAGACAAGACAAGACAAGACAAGACAAGACAAGACAAGGCAAGGCAAGACAAGACAAGACAAGACATGACAAGACAAGGCAAGGCAAGGCAAGGCAAGACAAGACAAGACAAGACAAGATAAGACAAGATAAGAAAACTTGTCAAGACAAGACAAGGCAACTTGTCAAAACAAGACAACTTGTCAAGACAAGACAAGACAATACAATACAAGACAAGATAAGACAAGACAAGACAAGTTAAGAAAACTTGTCAAGACAAGACAAGACAAGACAACTTATCAAGACAAGACAAGACAAGACAAGACAATAGAAGACAAGACAAGACAAGACAAGACAAGACAAGAAAAGATAAGACAAGACAAGACAACTTGTCAAGACAAGACAACTTATCAAGTCTAGAGAACTTGTCAAGACAAGACAAGACAAGACAAGACAAGACAATACAAGACAAGACAAGACAAGGCAAGATAAGAAAACTTGTCAAGACAAGACAACTTGTCAAGACAAGACAACTTGTAAAGACAAGACAAGACAAGACAAATCAAGACAACACAAGACAAGACAAGACAATATAAGACAAGACAAGACAAGACAAGACATGACAAGACAAGAAAAGACCAGACAAGACAAGACAACTTGTCAAGACAAGACAAGGCAAGACAAGACAAGACAAGACAAGACAAGACAAGACAAGACAAGACAAGACAAGACAAGGCAAGACAAGACAAGACAAGACAAGACAAGACAAGACAAGGCAAGACAAGACAAGACAAGACATGACAAGACAAGGCAAGGCAAGGCAAGGCAAGACAAGACAAGACAAGATAAGACAAGATAAGAAAACTTGTCAAGACAAGACAAGGCAACTTGTCAAAACAAGACAACTTGTCAAGACAAGACAAGACAATACAAGACAAGACAAGATAAGACAAGACAAGACAAGTTAAGAAAACTTGTCAAGACAAGACAAGACAAGACAACTTATCAAGACAAGACAAGACAAGACAAGACAATAGAAGACAAGACAAGACAAGACAAGAAAAGATAAGACAAGACAACTTGTCAAGACAAGACAACTTATCAAGTCTAGACAACTTGTCAAGACAAGACAAGACAAGACAAGACAAGACAATACAAGACAAGACAAGACAAGGCAAGATAAGAAAACTTGTCAAGACAAGACAACTTGTCAAGACAAGACAACTTGTAAAGACAAGACAAGACAAGACAAATCAAGACAACACAAGACAAGACAAGACAATATAAGACAAGACAAGACAAGACAAGACAAGACATGACAAGACAAGAAAAGACCAGACCAGACAAGACAAGACAACTTGTCAAGACAAGACAAGACAAGACAAGAGAAGGCAAGACAAGACAAGACAAGACAAGACAAGACAAGACAAGACAAGGCAAGACAAGACAAGACAAGGCAAGGCAAGGCAAGGCAAGACATGACGAGACTAGACGAGACGAGACGAGACGAGACTAGACGAGACGAGACGAGACGAGACGAGACGAGACGAGACGAGACGAGACAAGACAAGACAAGACAAGACAAGACAAAACAACTTGTCAAGACAAGACAAGGCAAGAAAAGACAAGAGAAGACAAGAAATGACAAGATAAGAAAAGACAAGACAAGAAAAGAAAACACAAGACAAGACAAAACAACTTGTCAAGACAAGACGAGACAACTTGTCAAGACAAGACAAGACAAGACAAGACAAGACAAGACAAGAAATGACAAGACAAGAAAAGACAAGACAAGAAAAGAAAACACAAGCCAAGACAAGACAACTTGTCAAGACAAGACGAGACAACTTGTCAAGACAAGACAAGACAACTTATTAAGACAAGACAAGACAACTTGTCAAGACAAGACAAGACAACTTGTCAAGACAAGACAAGACAACTTGTCAAGACAAGACAAGACAAGACAAGACAAGGCAAGACAAGACAAGACAAGACAAGACAAGAAAAGAAAAGAAAAGACAAGACAAGACAAGACAAGACAAGACAAGTCAAGAAAAGAAAACACAAGACAAGACAACTTGTCAAGACAAGACGAGACAACTTGTCAAGACAAGACAAGACAACTTGTCAAGACAAGACAAGACAAGACAACTTGACAAGACAAGACAAGACAACTTGTCAAGACAAGACAAGACAAGACAAGACAAGACAAGATAAGACAAGACAAGACCAGAAAAGACAAGAAAAGAAAAGACAAGACAAGACAAGACAAGACAAGGCAAGGCAAGGCAGGGCAAGACGAGACGAGACGGACGAGACGAGACGAGACGAGACGAAAATAGACGAGACGAGACGAAAAGAGACGAGACGAGACGAGACGAGACAAGACAAGACAAGACAAGAAAAGACAAGACAAGACAAGACAAGGCAAGGCAAGACAAGACAAGGCAAGACAAGGAGAGGCAAGACAAGACAAGACAAGACAAGACAAGACAAAACAAAACAAGACAAGACAAGACAAGACAAGACAAGACAAGAAAAGAAAAGACAAGACAAATTAGCTTGTGAAGACAAGCCAACTTGTCAAGACAAGACAAGCCAACTTGTCAAGACAAGACAAGTCAAGACAAGACAAGACAAGACAAGACAAGACAAGAAATGACAAGACAAGAAAAGAAAAGAAAAGACAAGAAAAGAAAATACAAGACAAGACAAGACAAGACAACTTGTCAAGACAAGACAAGACAACTTGTCAAGACAAGACAAGACAACTTGTCAAGACAAGACAAGACAACTTGTCAAGACAAGACAAGACAAGAAAAGACAAGACTAGACTAGACAAGACAAGAAAAGAAAAGACAAGACAAGAAAAGACAAGAAAAGAAAAGACAAGACAACTTGTCAATACAAGGCAAGGCAAGACAAGACGAGACGAGACGAGACGAGACAAGACAAGACAAGACAAGACAAGACAAGACAAGACAAGACAAGACAAGACAAGACAACTTCTCAAGACAAGCCAACTTGTCAAGACAAGACAAAACAACTTGTCAAGACAAGACAAAACAAAACAAGACAAGACAATAAAAGACAAGACAAGACAAGACAATAAATGACAAGACAAGACAAGTTGTCAAGACAAGGCAACTTGTCAAGACAAGACAAAACAAAACAAGACAAGACAATAAAAGACAAGACAAGACAAGACAATAAATGACAAGACAAGACAACTTGTCAAGACAAGACAACTTGACAAGACAAGACAACTTGTCAATTCAAGACAACTTGTAAAGACAAGACAAGACAAGAGAAGACAAGGCAAGGCAAGGCAAGGCAAGACAAGACAAGACAAGATAAGAAAACTTGTCAAGACAAGACAAGGCAACTTGTCAAAACAAGACAAGACAAGACAAGGCAACTTGTCAAAACAAGACAAGACAAGACAAGGCAACTTGTCAAAACAAGACAAGACAAGACAAGGCAACTTGTCAAAACAAGACAACTTGTCAATACAAGGCAACTTGTCAATACAAGACAACTTGTCAATACAAGACAACTTGTCAATACAAGACAACTTGTCAATACAAGACAACTTGTCAATACAAGACAACTTGTCAATACAAGACAACTTGTCAATACAAGACAACTTGTCAATACAAGACAACTTGTCAATACAAGACAAGACAAGACAAGGCAACTTGTCAAGACAAGACAACTTGTCAAGACAAGGCAACTTGTCAAGACAAGGCAACTTGTCAAGACAAGGCAACTTGTCAAGACAAGGCAACTTGTCAAGACAAGGCAACTTGTCAAGACAAGGCAACTTGTCAAGACAAGGCAACTTGTCAAGACAAGGCAACTTGTCAAGACAAGGCAACTTGTCAAGACAAGGCAACTTGTCAAGACAAGGCAACTTGTCAAGACAAGGCAACTTGTCAAGACAAGGCAACTTGTCAAGACAAGGCAACTTGTCAAGACAAGGCAACTTGTCAAGACAAGGCAACTTGTCAAGACAAGGCAACTTGTCAAGACAAGGCAACTTGTCAAGACAAGGCAACTTGTCAAGACAAGGCAACTTGTCAAGACAAGGCAACTTGTCAAGACAAGGCAACTTGTCAAGACAAGGCAACTTGTCAAGACAAGGCAACTTGTCAAGACAAGGCAACTTGTCAAGACAAGGCAACTTGTCAAGACAAGGCAACTTGTCAAGACAAGGCAACTTGTCAAGACAAGGCAACTTGTCAAGACAAGGCAACTTGTCAAGACAAGGCAACTTGTCAAGACAAGGCAACTTGTCAAGACAAGGCAACTTGTCAAGACAAGGCAACTTGTCAAGACAAGGCAACTTGTCAAGACAAGGCAACTTGTCAAGACAAGACAACTTGTCAAGACAAGACAACTTGTCAAGACAAGACAACTTGTCAAGACAAGACAACTTGTCAAGACAAGACAACTTGTCAAGACAAGACAACTTGTCAAGACAAGACAACTTGTCAAGACAAGACAACTTGTCAAGACAAGACAACTTGTCAAGACAAGACAACTTGTCAAGACAAGACAACTTGTCAAGACAAGACAACTTGTCAAGACAAGACAACTTGTCAAGACAAGACAACTTGTCAAGACAAGACAACTTGTCAAGACAAGACAACTTGTCAAGACAAGACAACGTCAAGAAAAGAAAAGAAAAGAAAAGACAAGAAAAGAAAAGAAAAGAAAAGAAAAGAAAAGAAAAGACAAGAAAAGAAAAGAAAAGAAAAGAAAAGAAAAGAAAAGAAAAGAAAAGAAAAGAAAAGAAAAGAAAAGAAAAGACAAGAAAAGAAAAGGAAAAGAAAAGAAAAGAAAAGAAAAGGAAAAGGAAAAGGAAAAGGAAAAGGAAAAGGAAAAGGAAAAGGAAAAGGAAAAGGAAAAGGAAAAGGAAAAGAAAAGAAAAGGAAAAGAAAAGGAAAAGAAAAGGAAAAGAAAAGAAAAGAAAAGAAAAGAAAAGAAAAGAAAAGAAAAGAAAAGAAAAGAAAAGAAAAGAAAAGAAAAGAAAAGAAAAGAAAAGAAAAGAAAAGAAAAGAAAAGAAAAGAAAAGAAAAGAAAAGAAAAGAAAAGAAAAGAAAAGAAAAGAAAAGAAAAGAAAAGAAAAGACAAGACAAGGCAAGACAAGACAAGGCAAGGCAAGACAAGGAAAGGCAAGGCAAGACAAGACAAGACAAGACAAGTCAAGAAATGACAAGACAAGACAAGACCAGACAAGACAAGAAAAGAAAAGAAAAGAAAAGAAAAGACAAGACAAGAAAAGAAAAGACAAGACAAGACAACTTGTCAAGACAAGACAAAACAAGACAAGACAAGACAGGAAATGACAAGACAAGAAAAGACAAGACAAGACAAGAAAATACAAGACAAGACAAGACAACTTGTGAAGACAAGGCAAGGCAAGACAAGGCAAGGCAAGACAAGACAAGACGAGACGAAACAAGACAAGACAAGACAAGGCAAGACAAGGCAGGACAAAACAAGACAAGACAAGACAAGAAAAGAAAAGACAAGACAAGGCAAGGCACGGCAAGGCAAGACATGACGAGACTAGACGAGACGAGACGAGACTAGACGAGACGAGACGAGACGAGACGAGACGAGACGAGACGAGACGAGACGAGACAAGACAAGACTAGACAATACCAGAAAAGGCAAGACAAGACAAGGCGAGAAAAGACAAGAGAAGACAAGAAATGACAAGACAAGAAAAGACAAGACAAGAAAAGAAAACACAAGACAAGACAAAACAACTTGTCAAGACAAGACGAGACAACTTGTCAAGACAAGACACGACAACTTGTCAAGACAAGACAAGACAAGACAAGACAAGACAAGACAAAACAAGAAATGACAAGACAAGAAAAGACAAGACAAGAAAAGAAAACACAAGCCAAGACAAGACAAGACAACTTGTCAAGACAAGACGAGACAACTTGTCAGGACAAGACAAGACAACTTATTAAGACAAGACAAGACAACTTGTCAAGACAAGACAAGACAACTTGTCAAGACAAGACAACTTGTCAAGACAAGACAAGACAAGACAAGGCAAGACAAGACAAGACAAGACAAGACAAGAAAAGAAAAGACAAGACAAGACAAGACAAGTCAAGAAAAGAAAACACAAGACAAGACAACTTGTCAAGACAAGACGAGACAACTTGTCAAGACAAGACAAGACAACTTGTCAAGACAAGACAAGACAACTTGTCAAGACAAGACAAGACAACTTGTCAAGACAAGACAAGACAAGACAAGACAAGACAAGACAAGACAAGACAAGACAAGACAAGACAAGATAAGACAAGACAAGACCAGAAAAGAAAAGAAAAGAAAAGACAAGACAAGACAAGACAAGGCAAGGCAAGGCAGGGCAATACGAGACGAGACGGACGAGACGAGACGAGACGAGACGAAAAGAGACGAGACGAGACGAGACAAGACAAGACAAGACAAGAAAAGAAAAGACAAGACAAGAAAAGAAAAGGCAAGACAAGACAAGAAAAGAAAAGGCAAGACAAGGCAAGGCAAGACAAGACAAGGCAAGACAAGACAAGGAGAGGCAAGACAAGACAAGACAAGACAAGACAAGACAAGACAAGACAAGACAAGACAAGACAAGACAAGACAAGACAAGACAAGACAAGACAAGACAAGACAAGACAAGACAAGACAAGACAAGACAAGAAAAGACAAGACAAATTAACTTGTCAAGACAAGCCAACTTGTCAAGACAAGACAAGACAACTTGTCAAGACAAGACAAGACAAGACAAGACAAGACAAGAAATGACAAGACAAGAAAAGACAAGACAAGAAAAGAAAACACAAGACAAGACAAGACAAGACAACTTGTCAAGACAAGACGAGACAACTTGTCAAGACAAGACAAGACAACTTGTGAAGACAAGACAAGACAACTTGTCAAGACAAGACAAGACAAGACAAGACAAGACAAGGCACGACACGACAAGACAAGACAAGACAAGACAAGATAAGACCATACAATACAAGAAAATAAAAGACAAGACAAGACAAGACAAGACAAGACATGGCAAGGCAATACAAGACGAGACGAGACGAGACGAGATGAGACGAGACAAGACAAGACAAGACAAGACAAGACCAGAAAAGGCAAGACAAGACAAGACAAGGCAAGACAAGACAAGACAAGACAAGACAAGACAAGACAAGACAAGACAAGACAAGACAAGACAAGATAAGACAATACAATACAAGAAAAGAAAAAACAAGACAAGACAAGACAAGACAAGACAAGACAAGACAAGACATGGCAAGGCAATACAAGACGAGACGAGACGAGACGAGACGAGATGAGACGAGGCAAGACAAGACAAGACAAGACCAGAAAAGGCAAGACAAGGCAAGACAAGGCAAGGCAAGACAAGACAAGACAAGGAAAGACAAGGTAAGGCAAGGCAAGGCAAGACAAGTCAAGACAAGACAAGACAAGACAAGAAAAGACAAGGCAAGACAAGGCAAGACAATGGAAGGCAATACAAGACCAGACAAGACAAGACAAGACAAGACAACTTGTCATGACAAGACAAGACAACTTTTCAAGACAAGACAAGACAAGACAAGACAAGACAATACGAGACAAAAAAAGCCAAGGCAAGGAAGACAAGACAAGACAAGACAAGACAAGACAAGACAAGACAAGACAAGACAAGACAAGACAAGGAAAGGCAATACAAGACAATACACGACAAGATAAGACAAGACAAGGTACGACAAAACAACACAAGGCAAGACAAGACAAGACAAGACAAGACAAGACAAGACAACAGAATGTGTCAAGACAAGACAAGTTGTCAAGACAAGACAACTTGTCAAGACAAGACAACTTTTCAAGACAAGACAACTTCTAAAGACAAGACAAGACAAGACAAGACAACTTGTCAAGACAACACAAAACAAAACAAGACAAGACAAGACAAGCCAAATCAAGACAATACAATACAATACAGTACAAGACAAGACAAGACAAGACAAGACAACTTGTCAATACAAGACAATTGTCAAGTCTAGACAACTTGTCAAGACAAGACAAGACAAGACAAGACAACTTGTCAAGACAAGTCAACTTGTCAAGACAAGACAACTTGTCAAGACAAGACAACTTGTCAAGACAAGACAACTTGTAAAGTCAAGACAAGACAAGACAAGACAACTTGTCAAGACAAAAGAAGACAAGACAAGACAAGACAAGGCAAGACAAGACAAGACAAGGCAAGACAAGACAAGACAAGACAAGGCAAGGCAAGACAAGACAAGACAAGACAAGACAAGACAAGACAAGACAAGACAAGACAAGACAAGACAAGACAAGACAAGACAAGACAAGACAATACAAGACAAGACAACTTGTCAAGACAAGGCAACTTCTCAAGACAAGACAACTTGACAAGACAAGACAACTTGTCAATTCAAGACAAATTGTAAAGACAAGACAAGACAAGAGAAGTCAAGACAAGACATGACAAGACAAGGCAAGGCAAGGCAAGGCAAGACAAGACAAGACAAGACAAGATAAGAAAACTTGTCAAGACAAGACAAGGCAACTTGTCAAAACAAGACAAAACAAAGCAAGACAAGACAAGACAAGACAAGACTAGACAAGACAAATCAAGACAAGACAAGACAATACAAGACAAGACAAGACAAGACAACTTGTCAATACAAGACAACTTGTCAAGTCTAGACAACTTGTCAAGACAAGACAAGACAAGACAAGAGAAGACAAGACAAGACAAGACAACTTGTCAAGACAAGACAACTTGTCAAGACAAGACAAGACAATTTGTAAAGACAAGACAAGACAACTTGTAAAGACAAGACAAGACAACTTGTAAAGACAAGACAACTTGTAAAGACAAGACAAGACAAGACAAGACAAGACAAGACAAGACAAGACAAGACAAGACAAGACAAGACAAGACAAGACAAGACAAGACAAGACAAGACAAGGCAAGACAAGACAAGACAAGACAAGACAAGACAATACAAGACAAGACAAGACAATTTGTCAAGACAAGGCAACATGTCAAGACAAGACAACTTGACAAGACAAGACAACTTGTCAAGACAAGACAACTTGTCAAGACAAGACAACTTGACAAGACAAGACAACTTGTCAAGACAAGACAACTTTTCAAGACAAGACAACTTCTAAAGACAAGACAAGACAAGACAACTTGTCAAGACAACACAAAACAAAACAAGACAAGACAAGACAAGACAAGACAAATCAAGACAATACAATACAATACAATACAAGACAAGACAAGACAAGACAAGACAACTTGTCAATACAAGACAATTGTCAATTACAACTTGTCAAGACAAGACAAGACAAGACAAGACAACTTGTCAAGACAAGACAACTTGTCAAGACAAGACAACTTGTCAAGACAAGACAACTTGTCAAGACAAGACAACTTGTAAAGACAAGACAAGACAAGACAAGACAAGACAAGACAACTTGTCAAGACAAAAGAAGACAAGACAAGACAAGACAAGGCAAGACAAGACAAGACAAGGCAAGACAAGACAAGACAAGACAAGACAAGGCAAGGCAAGACAAGACAAGACAAGACAAGACAAGACAAGACAAGACAAGACAAGACAAGACAAGACAAGACAAGACAAGACAAGGCAAGACAAGACAAGACAAGACAAGACAAGACAATACAAGACAAGACAAGACAATTTGTCAAGACAAGGCAACATGTCAAGACAAGACAACTTGACAAGACAAGACAACTTGTAAAGACAAGACAACTTGTCAAGACAAGACAACTTGACAAGACAAGACAACTTGTCAAGACAAGACAACTTTTCAAGACAAGACAACTTCTAAAGACAAGACAAGACAAGACAACTTGTCAAGACAACACAAAACAAAACAAGACAAGACAAGACAAGACAAGACAAATCAAGACAATACAATACAATACAATACAAGACAAGACAAGACAAGACAAGACAACTTGTCAATACAAGACAATTGTCAATTCTAGACAACTTGTCAAGACAAGACAAGACAAGACAAGACAACTTGTCAAGACAAGTCAACTTGTCAAGACAAGATAACTTGTCAAGACAAGACAACTTGTCAAGACAAGACAACTTGTAAAGTCAAGACAAGACAAGACAAGACAAGACAAGACAACTTGTCAAGACAAAAGAAGACAAGACAAGACAAGACAAGGCAAGACAAGACAAGACAAGGCAAGACAAGACAAGACAAGACAAGACAAGGCAAGGCAAGACAAGACAAGACAAGACAAGACAAGACAAGACAAGACAAGACAAGACAAGACAAGACAAGACAAGACAAGACAATACAAGACAAGACAACTTGTCAAGACAAGGCAACTTCTCAAGACAAGACAACTTGACAAGACAAGACAACTTGTCAATTCAAGAGAAATTGTAAAGACAAGACAAGACAAGACAAGAGAAGTCAAGACAAGACATGACAAGACAAGGCAAGGCAAGGCAAGGCAAGGCAAGGCAAGACAAGACAAGACAAGATAAGAAAACTTGTCAAGACAAGACAAGGCAACTTGTCAAAACAAGACAAAACAAAACAAGACAAGACAAGACAAGACAAGACTAGACAAGACAAATCAAGACAAGACAATACAAGACAAGACAAGACAAGACAACTTGTCAAGACAAGACAACTTGTAAAGACAAGACAAGACAAGAGAAGTCAAGACAAGACAAGACAAGACAAGACAAGACAAGACAAGACATGACAATACAAGACAAGACAAGAAAAGACAAGACAAGACAAGACAAGACAAGACAAGACAAGACAAGACAAGACAAGACAAGACAAGACATGACAAGACAAGAAAAGACAAGACAAGACAAGACAACTTGTCAACACAAAACAAGACAAGACAAGACAAGACAAGACAAGGCAAGACAAGACAAGACAAGGCAAGAAAAGGCAAGAAAAGGCAAGACAAGACAAGACAAGACAAGGCAAGGCAAGACAAGACAAGGCAAGACAAGGAGAGGCAAGACAAGACAAGACAACTTGTCAAGACAAGACAAGACAAGACAAGGCACGACACGACACGACAAGACAATACAAGACAAGACAAGACAAGATAAGACAATACAATACAAGAAAAGAAAAGACAAGACAAGACAAGACAAGACAAGACAAGACAAGACAAGACAAGACATGGCAAGGCAATACAAGACGAGACGAGACGAGACGAGATGAGACGAGACAAGACAAGACAAGACAAGACCAGAAAAGGCAAGACAAGACAAGACAAGGCAAGACAAGACAAGACAAGACAAGACAAGACAAGACAAGACAAGACAAGACAAGATAAGACAATACAATACAAGAAAAGAAAAGACAAGACAAGACAAGACAAGACAAGACAAGACAAGACAAGACAAGACAAGACAAGACAAGACAAGACAAGACAAGACAAGACAAGACAAGACAAGACGAGACAAGACAAGACAAGACAAGACAAGACCAGAAAAGGCAAGACAAGGCAAGACAAGGCAAGGCAAGACAAGGCAAGACAAGGAAAGACAAGGTAAGGCAAGGCAAGGCAAGACAAGTCAAGACAAGACAAGACAAGACAAGACAAGAAAAGACAAGGCAAGACAAGGCAAGACAAGGCAAGACAATGGAAGGCAATACAAGACAAGACAAGACAAGACAACTTGTCATGACAAGACAAGACAACTTTTCAAGACAAGACAATACAAGACAAGACAAGACAATACGAGACAAAAAAAGCCAAGGCAAAGCAAGACAAGACAAGACAAGACAAGACAAGACAAGACAAGGAAAGGCAATACAAGACAATACACGACAAGATAAGACAAGACAAGGTACAACAAAACAACACAAGGCAAGACAAGACAAGACAAGACAAGACAAGACAAGACAAGACAACAGAATGTGTCAAGACAAGACAAGTTGTCAAGACAAGACAACTTGTCAAGACAAGACAACTTGTCAAGACAAGACAACTTTTCAAGACAAGACAACTTCTAAAGACAAGACAAGACAAGACAACTTGTCAAGACAACACAAAACAAAACAAGACAAGACAAGACAAGACAAGACAAATCAAGACAATACAATACAATACAATACAAGACAAGACAAGACAAGACAAGACAAGACAACTTGTCAATACAAGACAATTGTCAATTCTAGACAACTTGTCAAGACAAGACAAGACAAGACAAGACAACTTGTCAAGACAAGTCAACTTGTCAAGACAAGATAACTTGTCAAGACAAGACAACTTGTCAAGACAAGACAACTTGTAAAGTCAAGACAAGACAAGACAAGACAAGACAAGACAAGACAACTTGTCAAGACAAAAGAAGACAAGACAAGACAAGACAAGGCAAGACAAGACAAGACAAGGCAAGACAAGACAAGACAAGACAAGACAAGACAAGACAAGGCAAGGCAAGACAAGACAAGACAAGACAAGACAAGACAAGACAAGACAAGACAAGACAAGACAAGACAAGACAAGACAACTTGTCAAGACAAGGCAACTTCTCAAGACAAGACAACTTGACAAGACAAGACAACTTGTCAATTCAAGAGAAATTGTAAAGACAAGACAAGACAAGAGAAGTCAAGACAAGACATGACAAGACAAGGCAAGGCAAGGCAAGGCAAGGCAAGGCAAGGCAAGGCAAGACAAGACAAGACAAGATAAGAAAACTTGTCAAGACAAGACAAGGCAACTTGTCAAAACAAGACAAAACAAAGCAAGACAAGACAAGACAAGACAAGACAAGACAAATCAAGACAAGACAATACAAGACAAGACAAGACAAGACAAGACAACTTGTCAATACAAGACAACTTGTCAAGTCTAGACAACTTGTCAAGACAAGACAAGACAAGACAAGACAAGACAAGACAAGACAAGACAAGACAAGACAAGACAAGACAAGACAAGACAACTTGTCAAGACAAGACAACTTGTCAAGACAAGACAAGACAACTTGTAAAGACAAGACAAGACAACTTGTAAAGACAAGACAAGACAACTTGTAAAGACAAGACAAGACAACTTGTAAAGACAAGACAAGACAAGACAAGACAAGACAAGACAAGACAAGACAAGACAAGACAAGACAAGACAAGACAAGACAAGACAAGACAAGACACGACAAGACAAGACAAGACAAGACAAGACAAGACAAGACAAGACAAGACAAGACAAGACAAGGCAAGACAAGACAAGACAAGACAAGACAATACAATACAAGACAAGACAAGATAATTTGTCAAGACAAGGCAACATGTCAAGACAAGACAACTTGACAAGACAAGACAACTTGTCAAGACAAGACAACTTGTCAAGACAAGACAACTTGACAAGACAAGACAACTTGTCAAGACAAGACAACTTGTAAAGACAAGACAAGACAAGAGAAGTCAAGACAAGGCAAGACAAGACAACAGAATGTGTCAAGACAAGACAAGTTGTCAAGACAAGACAACTTGTCAAGACAAGACAACTTTTCAAGACAAGACAACTTCTAAAGACAAGACAAGACAAGACAACTTGTCAAGACAACACAAAACAAAACAAGACAAGACAAGACAAGACAAGACAAATCAAGACAATACAATACAATACAACACAAGACAAGACAAGACAAGACAAGACAAGACAACTTGTCAATACAAGACAATTGTCAATTCTAGACAACTTGTCAAGACAAGACAAGACAAGACAACTTGTCAAGACAAGTCAACTTGTCAAGACAAGATAACTTGTCAAGACAAGACAACTTGTCAAGACAAGACAACTTGTAAAGTCAAGACAAGACAAGACAAGACAAGACAAGACAAGACAAGACAACTTGTCAAGACAAAAGAAGACAAGACAAGACAAGACAAGGCAAGACAAGACAAGACAAGGCAAGACAAGACAAGACAAGACAAGACAAGGCAAGACAAGACAAGGCAAGACAAGACAAGACAAGACAAGACAAGACAAGACAAGACAAGACAAGACAATACAAGACAAGACAACTTGTCAAGACAAGGCAACTTCTCAAGACAAGACAACTTGACAAGACAAGACAACTTGTCAATTCAAGAGAAATTGTAAAGACAAGACAAGACAAGAGAAGTCAAGACAAGACATGACAAGACAAGGCAAGGCAAGGCAAGGCAAGGCAAGGCAAGACAAGACAAGACAAGATAAGAAAACTTGTCAAGACAAGACAAGGCAACTTGTCAAAACAAGACAAAACAAAGCAAGACAAGACAAGACAAGACAAGACTAGACAAGACAAATCAAGACAAGACAATACAAGACAAGACAAGACAAGACAAGACAACTTGTCAACACAAGACAACTTGTCAAGTCTAGACAACTTGTCAAGACAAGACAAGACAAGACAAGACAAGACAAGACAACTTGTCAAGACAAGACAACTTGTCAAGACAAGACAAGACAACTTGTAAAGACAAGACAAGACAACTTGTAAAAACAAGACAAGACAACTTGTAAAGACAAGACAAGACAACTTGTAAAGACAAGACAAGACAAGACAAGACAAGACAAGACAAGACAAGACAAGACAAGACAAGACAAGACAAGACAAGACAAGACAAGACAAGACAAGACAAGACAAGACAAGACAAGACAAGACAAGACAAGACACGACAAGACAAGACAAGACAAGACAAGACAAGACAAGACAAGACAAGACAAGACAAGGCAAGACAAGACAAGACAAGACAAGACAAGACAATACAAGACAAGACAAGACAAGATAATTTGTCAAGACAAGGCAACATGTCAAGACAAGACAACTTGACAAGACAAGACAACTTGTCAAGACAAGACAACTTGTCAAGACAAGACAACTTGACAAGACAAGACAACTTGTCAAGACAAGACAACTTGTAAAGACAAGACAAGACAAGAGAAGTCAAGACAAGGCAAGACAAGACAAGACAAGACAAGACAAGACAAGACAAGACAATACAAGACAAGACAAGACAAGACAAGACAAGACAAGACAAGACAAGACAAGAAAAGACAAGACAAGACAAGACAACTTGTCAACACAAAACAAGACAAGACAAGACAAGACAAGACAAGGCAAGACAAGACAAGACAAGACAAGGCAAGAAAAGGCAAGACAAGACAAGACAAGACAAGGCAAGGCAAGACAAGACAAGGCAAGACAAGGAGAGGCAAGACAAGACAAGACAAGACAAGACAAAACAAGACAAGACAAGACAAGACAAGACAAGACAAGACTAGACAAGAAAATAAAAGACAAGACAAATTAACTTGTCAAGACAAGCCAACTTGTCAAGACAAGACAAGACAACTTGTCAAGACAAGACAAGACAAGACAAGACAAGACAAGACAAGACAAGACAAGACAAGACAAGACAAGACAAGACAAGACAAGAAAAGACAAGACAAGAAAAGAAAAGAAAACACAAGACAAGACAAGAAAACTTGTCAAGACAAGACGAGACAACTTGTCAAGACAAGACAAGACAACTTGTCAAGACAAGACAAGACAACTTGTCAAGACAAGACAAGACTAGACTAGACAAGACAAGACTAGACAAGACAAGAAAAGAAAAGACAAGAAAAGAAAAGACAAGACAAGAAAAGAAAAGACAAGACAAGACAACTTGTCAATACAAGGCAAGGCAAGACAAGACGAGACGAGACGAGACAAGACAAGAAAAGACAAGACAAGACAAGACAAGACAAGACAAGACAACTTGTCAAGACAAGACAAGACAAGACAAGGCAAGACAAGACAAGACAAGACAAGACAAGAAAAGAAAAGAAAAGACAAGACAAGACAAGACAAGACAAGACAAGTCAAGAAAAGAAAACACAAGACAAGACAACTTGTCAAGACAAGACGAGACAACTTGTCAAGACAAGACAAGACAACTTGTCAAGACAAGACAACTTGTCAAGACAAGACAAGACAACTTGTCAAGACAAGACAAGACAAGACAAGACAAGACAAGACAAGACAAGACAAGATAAGACAAGACAAGACCAGAAAAGAAAAGAAAAGACAAGACAAGACAAGACAAGACAAGGCAAGGCAGGGCAAGACGAGACGAGACGGACGAGACGAGACGAGACGAGACGAGACGAAAAGAGACGAGACGAGACAAGACAAGACAAGACAAGAAAAGAAAAGACAAGAAAAGAAAAGAAAAGGCAAGACAAGACAAGACAAGACAAGACAAGACAAGGCAAGGCAAGACAAGACAAGGCAAGACAAGGAGAGGCAAGACAAGACAAGACAAGACAAGACAAGACAAGACAAGACAAAACAAGACAAGGCAAGACAAGACAAGACAAGACAAGACAAGAAAAGAAAAGACAAGACAAATTAACTTGTCAAGACAAGCCAACTTGTCAAGACAAGACAAGACAACTTGTCAAGACAAGACAAGACAAGACAAGACAAGACAAGACAGGACAAGACAAGACAAATCAAGACAATACAATACAATACAAGACAAGACAAGACAAGACAAGACAACTTGTCAATACAAGACAATTGTCAATTCTAGACAACTTGTCAAGACAAGACAAGACAAGACAAGACAACTTGTCAAGACAAGTCAACTTGTCAAGACAAGACAACTTGTCAACACAAGACAACTTGTCAAGACAAGACAACTTGTAAAGTCAAGACAAGACAAGACAAGACAAGACAAGACAACTTGTCAAGACAAAAGAAGACAAGACAAGACAAGGCAAGACAAGACAAGACAAGGCAAGACAAGACAAGACAAGACAAGGCAAGGCAAGACAAGACAAGACAAGACAAAACAAGACAAGACAAGACAAGACAAGACAAGACAAGACAAGACAAGACAAGACAAGACAACTTGTCAAGACAAGGCAACTTGTCAAGACAAGACAACTTGACAAGACAAGACAACTTGTCAAACAAGACAAATTGTAAAGACAAGACAAGACAAGACAAGACAAGACAAGACATGACAAGACAAGGCAAGACAAGACAAGCAAGGCAAGACAAGACAAGACAAGACAAGGCAAGACAAGACAAGGCAAGGCAAGACAAGGAGAGGCAAGACAAGACAAGACAAGACAAGACAAGACAAAACAAGACAAGACAAGACAAGACAAGACAAGACAAGACAAGAAAATAAAAGACAAGACAAATTAACTTGTCAAGACAAGCCAACTTGTCAAGACAAGACAAGACAACTTGTCAAGACAAGACAAGACAAGACAAGACAAGACAAGAAAAGACAAGACAAGAAAAGACAAGACAAGAAAAGAAAAGAAAACACAAGACAAGACAAGAAAACTTGTCAAGACAAGACGAGACAACTTGTCAAGACAAGACAAGACAACTTGTAAAGACAAGACAAGACAACTTGTAAAGACAAGACAAGACAACTTGTAAAGACAAGACAAGACAACTTGTAAAGACAAGACAAGACAAGACAAGACAAGACAAGACAAGACAAGACAAGACAAGACAAGACAAGACAAGACAAGACAAGACAAGACAAGACACGACAAGACAAGACAAGACAAGACAAGACAAGACAAGACAAGGCAAGACAAGACAAGACAAGACAAGACAAGACAAGACAATACAATACAAGACAAGACAAGTAATTTGTCAAGACAAGGCAACATGTCAAGACAAGACAACTTGACAAGACAAGACAACTTGTCAAGACAAGACAACTTGTCAAGACAAGACAACTTGACAAGACAAGACAACTTGTCAAGACAAGACAACTTGTAAAGACAAGACAAGACAAGAGAAGTCAAGACAAGGCAAGACAAGACAACAGAATGTGTCAAGACAAGACAAGTTGTCAAGACAAGACAACTTGTCAAGACAAGACAACTTTTCAAGACAAGACAACTTCTAAAGACAAGACAAGACAAGACAACTTGTCAAGACAACACAAAACAAAACAAGACAAGACAAGACAAGACAAGACAAATCAAGACAATACAATACAATACAATACAATACAAGACAAGACAAGACAAGACAAGACAAGACAACTTGTCAATACAAGACAATTGTCAATTCTAGACAACTTGTCAAGACAAGACAAGACAAGACAAGACAACTTGTCAAGACAAGTCAACTTGTCAAGACAAGATAACTTGTCAAGACAAGACAACTTGTCAAGACAAGACAACTTGTAAAGTCAAGACAAGACAAGACAAGATAAGACAAGACAAGACCAGAAAAGAAAAGAAAAGACAAGACAAGACAAGACAAGACAAGGCAAGGCAAGGCAGGGCAAGACGAGACGAGACGGACGAGACGAGACGAGACGAGACGAAAAGAGACGAGACGAGACGAGACAAGGCAAGACAAGACAAGACAAGACAAGGCAAGGCAAGACAAGACAAGGCAAGACAAGGAGAGGCAAGACAAGACAAGACAAGACAAGACAAGACAAGACAAGACAAGACAAGACAAGACAAAACAAGACAAGACAAGACAAGACAAGACAAGACAAGACAAGAAAAGAAAAGACAAGACAAATTAACTTGTCAAGACAAGCCAACTTGTCAAGACAAGACAAGACAACTTGTCAAGACAAGACAAGACAAGACAAGACAAGAAATGACAAGACAAGAAAAGACAAGACAAGAAAAGAAAACACAAGACAAGAGAAGACAAGACAACTTGTCAAGACAAGACGAGACAACTTGTCAAGACAAGACAAGACAACTTGTCAAGACAAGACAAGACAAGACAACTTGTCAAGACAAGACAAGACAAGAAAAGAAAAGACAAGACTAGACTAGACAAGACAAGAAAAGAAAAGACAAGAAAAGAAAAGACAAGACAAGACAACTTGTCAATACAAGGCAAGGCAAGACAAGACGAGACGAGACGAGACAAGACAAGACAAGACAAGACAAGACAAGACAAGACAAATCAAGACAAGACAATACAATACAAGACAAGACAAGACAAGACAACTTGTCAATACAAGACAACTTGTCAAGTCTAGACAACTTGTCAAGACAAGACAAGACAAGACAAGACAAGACAAGACAAGACAAGACAAGACAAGACAAGACAAGACAAGACAAGACAACTTGTCAAGACAAGACAACTTGTCAAGACAAGACAAGACAACTTGTAAAGACAAGACAAGACAACTTGTAAAGACAAGACAAGACAACTTGTAAAGACAAGACAAGACAAGACAAGACAAGACAAGACAAGACAAGACAAGACAAGACAAGACAACAAGACAAGACAAGACAAGACAAGACAAGACAAGACAAGGCAAGACAAGACAAGACAAGACAAGACAAGACAATACAATACAAGACAAGACAAGACAATTTGTCAAGACAAGGCAACATGTCAAGACAAGACAACTTGACAAGACAAGACAACTTGTCAAGACAAGACAACTTGTCAAGACAAGACAACTTGACAAGACAAGACAACTTGTCAAGACAAGACAACTTGTAAAGACAAGACAAGGCAAGAGAAGTCAAGACAAGACAAGACAAGACAAGACAAGACAAGACATGACAATACAAGACAAGACAAGACAAGACAAGACAAGACAAGACAAGACAAGACAAGACAAGACATGACAAGACAAGAAAAGACAAGACAAGACAAGACAACTTGTCAACACAAAACAAGACAAGACAAGACAAGACAAGACAAGGCAAGACAAGATAAGACAAGGCAAGAAAAGGCAAGAAAAGGCAAGACAAGACAAGACAAGACAAGGCAAGGCAAGACAAGACAAGGCAAGACAAGGAGAGGCAAGACAAGACAAGACAACTTGTCAAGACAAGACAAGACAAGACAAGACAAGGCACGACAAGACAAGACAAGACAAGACAAGATAAGACAATACAATACAAGAAAAGAAAAGACAAGACAAGACAAGACAAGACAAGACATGGCAAGGCAATACAAGACGAGACGAGACGAGACGAGATGAGACGAGACGAGACAAGACAAGACAAGACAAGACAAGACCAGAAAAGGCAAGACAAGACAAGACAAGGCAAGACAAGACAAGACAAGACAAGACAAGACAAGATAAGACATGGCAAGGCAATACAAGACGAGACGAGACGAGACGAGACGAGACGAGATGAGACGAGACAAGACAAGACAAGACAAGACCAGAAAAGGCAAGACAAGGCAAGACAAGGCAAGACAAGTCAAGACAAGGAAAGACAAGGAAAGACAAGGTAAGGCAAGGCAAGGCAAGACAAGTCAAGACAAGACAAGACAAGACAAGACAAGACAAGACAAGACAAGACAAGACAAGACAAGAAAAGACAAGACAACAGAATGTGTCAAGACAAGACAAGTTGTCAAGACAAGACAACTTGTCAAGACAAGACAACTTTTCAAGACAAGACAACTTCTAAAGACAAGACAAGACAAGACAAGACAACTTGTCAAGACAACACAAAACAAAACAAGACAAGACAAGACAGGACAAGACAAGACAAATCAAGACAATACAATACAATACAATACAAGACAAGACAAGACAAGACAACTTGTCAATACAAGACAATTGTCAATTCTAGACAACTTGTCAAGACAAGACAAGACAAGACAAGACAACTTGTCAAGACAAGTCAACTTGTCAAGACAAGACAACTTGTCAAGACAAGACAACTTGTCAAGACAAGACAACTTGTAAAGTCAAGACAAGACAAGACAAGACAAGACAACTTGTCAAGACAAAAGAAGACAAGACAAGACAAGACAAGGCAAGACAAGACAAGACAAGGCAAGACAAGACAAGACAAGACAAGGCAAGGCAAGACAAGACAAGACAAGACAAGACAAGACAAGACAAGACAAGACAAGACAAGACAAGAAAACACAAGACAAGACAACTTGTCAAGACAAGACAAGACAACTTGTCAAGACAAGACAAGACAACTTGTCAAGACAAGACAACTTGTCAAGACAAGACAAGACAACTTGTCAAGACAAGACAAGACAAGACAAGACAAGACAAGACAAGACAAGACAAGACAAGACAAGACAAGATAAGACAAGACAAGACCAGAAAAGAAAAGAAAAGACAAGACAAGACAAGACAAGACAAGACAAGGCAAGGCAAGGCAGGGCAAGACGAGACGAGACGGACGAGACGAGACGAGACGAGACGAGACGAAAAGAGACGAGACGAGACGAGACAAGACAAGACAAGACAAGAAAAGAAAAGACAAGAAAAGAAAAGAAAAGGCAAGACAAGACAAGACAAGACAAGACAAGGCAAGGCAAGACAAGACAAGGCAAGACAAGGAGAGGCAAGACAAGACAAGACAAGACAAGACAAGACAAGACAAGACAAGACAAAACAAGACAAGGCAAGACAAGACAAGACAAGACAAGACAAGAAAAGAAAAGACAAGACAAATTAACTTGTCAAGACAAGCCAACTTGTCAAGACAAGACAAGACAACTTGTCAAGACAAGACAAGACAAGACAAGACAAGACAAGACAAGACAAATCAAGACAATACAATACAATACAAGACAAGACAAGACAAGACAAGACAAGACAACTTGTCAATACAAGACAATTGTCAATTCTAGACAACTTGTCAAGACAAGACAAGACAAGACAAGACAACTTGTCAAGACAAGTCAACTTGTCAAGACAAGACAACTTGTCAACACAAGACAACTTGTCAAGACAAGACAACTTGTAAAGTCAAGACAAGACAAGACAAGACAAGACAAGACAAGACAACTTGTCAAGACAAAAGAAGACAAGACAAGACAAGACAAGGCAAGACAAGACAAGACAAGGCAAGACAAGACAAGACAAGACAAGGCAAGGCAAGACAAGACAAGACAAGACAAAACAAGACAAGACAAGACAAGACAAGACAAGACAAGACAAGACAATACAAGACAAGACAACTTGTCAAGACAAGGCAACTTCTCAAGACAAGACAACTTGACAAGACAAGACAACTTGTCAATTCAAGACAAATTGTAAAGACAAGACAAGACAAGAGAAGTCAAGACAAGACATGACAAGACAAGGCAAGGCAAGGCAAGGCAAGGCAAGACAAGACAAGGCAAGGCAAGACAAGGCAAGGCAAGACAAGGAGAGGCAAGACAAGACAAGACAAGACAAGACAAGACAAAACAAGACAAGACAAGACAAGACAAGACAAGACTAGACAAGAAAATAAAAGACAAGACAAATTAACTTGTCAAGACAAGCCAACTTGTCAAGACAAGACAACTTGTCAAGACAAGACAAGACAAGACAAGACAAGACAAGACAAGACAAGAAAAGACAAGACAAGAAAAGACAAGACAAGAAAAGAAAAGAAAACACAAGACAAGACAAGAAAACTTGTCAAGACAAGACGAGACAACTTGTCAAGACAAGACAAGACAACTTGTCAAGACAAGACAAGACAAGACAACTTGTCAAGACAAGACAAGACAAGACTAGACAAGACAAGACTAGACAAGACAAGAAAAGAAAAGACAAGAAAAGAAAAGACAAGACAAGAAAAGAAAAGACAAGACAAGACAACTTGTCAAGACAAGGCAAGGCAAGACAAGACGAGACGAGACGAGACAAGACAAGACAAGACAAGACAAGACAAGACAAGACAACTTGTCAAGACAAGACAAGACAAGACAAGGCAAGACAAGACAAGACAAGACAAGACAAGAAAAGAAAAGAAAAGACAAGACAAGACAAGACAAGACAAGTCAAGAAAAGAAAACACAAGACAAGACAACTTGTCAAGACAAGACGAGACAACTTGTCAAGACAAGACAAGACAACTTGTCAAGACAAGACAAGACAACTTGTCAAGACAAGACAAGACAACTTGTCAAGACAAGACAAGACAAGACAAGACAAGACAAGACAAGACAAGACAAGACAAGACAAGACAAGACAAGACAAGATAAGACAAGACAAGACCAGAAAAGAAAAGAAAAGACAAGACAAGACAAGACAAGACAAGGCAAGGCAAGGCAGGGCAAGACGAGACGAGACGGACGAGACGAGACGAGACGAGACGAAAAGAGACGAGACGAGACGAGACAAGGCAAGACAAGACAAGACAAGACAAGGCAAGGCAAGACAAGACAAGGCAAGACAAGGAGAGGCAAGACAAGACAAGACAAGACAAGACAAGACAAGACAAGACAAGACAAAACAAGACAAGACAAGACAAGACAAGACAAGACAAGACAAGAAAAGAAAAGACAAGACAAATTAACTTGTCAAGACAAGCCAACTTGTCAAGACAAGACAAGACAACTTGTCAAGACAAGACAAGACAAGACAAGACAAGAAATGACAAAACAAGAAAAGACAAGACAAGAAAAGAAAACACAAGACAAGAGAGAAGACAAGACAACTTGTCAAGACAAGACGAGACAACTTGTCAAGACAAGACAAGACAACTTGTCAAGACAAGACAAGACAAGACAACTTGTCAAGACAAGACAAGACAAGAAAAGACAAGACAAGACAAGACAAGACAAGAAAAGAAAAGACAAGAAAAGAAAAGACAAGACAAGACAACTTGTCAATACAAGGCAAGGCAAGACAAGACGAGACGAGACGAGACGAGACAAGACAAGACAAGACAAGACAAGACAAGACTAGACAAGACAAATCAAGACAAGACAATACAATACAAGACAAGACAAGACAAGACAACTTGTCAATACAAGACAACTTGTCAAATCTAGACAACTTGTCAAGACAAGACAAGACAAGACAAGACAAGACAAGACAAGACAACTTGTCAAGACAAGACAACTTGTCAAGACAAGACAAGACAACTTGTAAAGACAAGACAAGACAACTTGTAAAGACAAGACAAGACAACTTGTAAAGACAAGACAAGACAAGACAAGACAAGACAAGACAAGACAAGACAAGACAAGACAAGACAAGACAAGACAAGACAAGACAAGACAAGACAAGACAAGACAAGACAAGACAAGACAAGACAAGACAAGACAATACAATACAAGACAAGACAAGATAATTGTCAAGACAAGGCAACATGTCAAGACAAGACAACTTGACAAGACAAGACAACTTGTCAAGACAAGACAACTTGTCAAGACAAGACAACTTGACAAGACAAGACAACTTGTCAAGACAAGACAACTTGTAAAGACAAGACAAGGCAAGAGAAGTCAAGACAAGACAAGACAAGACAAGACAAGACATGACAATACATGACAAGACAAGACAAGACAAGACAAGACAAGACAAGACAAGACAAGACAAGACATGACAAGACAAGAAAAGACAAGACAAGACAAGACAACTTGTCAACACAAAACAAGACAAGACAAGACAAGACAAGGCAAGACAAGACAAGACAAGGCAAGAAAAGGCAAGAAAAGGCAAGACAAGACAAGACAAGACAAGACAAGGCAAGGCAAGACAAGACAAGGCAAGACAAGGAGAGGCAAGACAAGACAAGACAACTTGTCAAGACAAGACAAGACAAGACAAGACAAGACAAGGCACGACACGACAAGACAAGACAAGACAAGACAAGAAAAGACAATACAATACAAGAAAAGAAAAGACAAGACAAGACAAGACAAGACAAGACAAGGCAAGGCAATACAAGACGAGACGAGACGAGACGAGATGAGACGAGACGAGACAAGACAAGTCAAGACAAGACAAGACCAGAAAAGGCAAGACAAGACAAGACAAGACAAGGCAAGACAAGACAAGACAAGACAAGACAAGACAAGACAAGACAAGACAAGACAAGACAATACAAGAAAAGAAAAGACAAGACAAGACAAGACAAGACAAGACAAGACAAGACAAGACAAGACAAGACAAGACAAGACATGGCAAGGCAATACAAGACGAGACGAGACGAGACGAGACGAGACGAGATGAGACGAGACAAGACAAGACAAGACAAGACCAGAAAAGGCAAGACAAGGCAAGACAAGGCAAGGCAAGACAAGACAAGGAAAGACAAGGAAAGACAAGGTAAGGCAAGGCAAGGAAGACAAGTCAAGACAAGACAAGACAAGACAAGACAAGACAAGACAAGACAAGACAAGACAAGAAAAGACAAGGCAAGACAAGGCAAGACAAGGAGAGGCAAGACAAGACAAGATAAGACAAGACAAAACAAGACAAGACAAGACAAGACAAGACAAGACTAGACAAGAAAATAAAAGACAAGACAAATTAACTTGTCAAGACAAGACAACTTGTCAAGACAAGACAAGACAACTTGTCAAGACAAGACAAGACAAGACAAGACAAGACAAGACAAGACAAGAAAAGACAAGACAAGAAAAGACAAGACAAGAAAAGAAAAGAAAACACAAGACAAGACAAGACAACTTGTCAAGACAAGACGAGACAACTTGTCAAGACAAGACAAGACAACTTGTCAAGACAAGACAAGACAACTTGTCAAGACAAGACAAGACAAGACAAGACAAGACAAGACTAGACAAGACAAGAAAAGAAAAGACAAGAAAAGAAAAGACAAGACAAGAAAAGAAAAGACAAGACAAGACAACTTGTCAAGACAAGGCAAGGCAAGACAAGACAAGGCAAGGCAAGGCAAGACAAGACTAGACGAGACGAGACAAGACAAGACAAGACAAGACAAGACAAGACAAGACAAGACAACTTGTCAAGACAAGACAAGACAAGACAAGACAAGACAAGACAAGACAAGACAAGACAAGAAAAGAAAAGAAAAGAAAAGACAAGACAAGACAAGACAAGACAAGACAAGAAAAGAAAAGACAAGACAAGACAACTTGTCAAGACAAGACGAGACAACTTGTCAAGACAAGACAAGACAACTTGTCAAGACAAGACAACTTGTCAAGACAAGACAAGACAACTTGTCAAGACAAGACAAGACAAGACAAGACAAGACAAGACAAGACAAGACAAGATAAGACAAGACAAGACCAGAAAAGAAAAGAAAAGACAAGACAAGACAAGACAAGACAAGACAAGGCAAGGCAGGGCAAGACGAGACGAGACGGACGAGACGAGACGAGACGAGACGAGACGAGACGAAAAGAGACGAGACGAGACAAGACAAGACAAGACAAGAAAAGAAAAGACAAGAAAAGAAAAGAAAAGGCAAGACAAGACAAGACAAGACAAGACAAGACAAGGCAAGGCAAGACAAGACAAGGCAAGACAAGGAGAGGCAAGACAAGACAAGACAAGACAAGACAAGACAAGACAAGACAAGACAAAACAAGACAAGGCAAGACAAGACAAGACAAGACAAGACAAGAAAAGAAAAGACAAGACAAATTAACTTGTCAAGACAAGACAACTTGTCAAGACAAGACAAGACAAGGCAAGACAAGACAAGACAAGACAAGACAAGACAAGACAAGACAAGACAAGACAAGACAAGACAAGACAAGACAAGACAAGACAAGACAAATCAAGACAAGACAATACAATACAAGACAAGACAAGACAAGACAAGACAACTTGTCAAGACAAGACAAGTCAATTCTAGACAACTTGTCAAGACAAGACAAGACAAGACAAGACAACTTGTCAAGACAAGTCAACTTGTCAAGACAAGACAACTTGTCAAGACAAGACAACTTGTCAAGACAAGACAACTTGTAAAGACAAGACAAGACAAGACAAGACAAGACAAGACAACTTGTCAAGACAAAAGAAGACAAGACAAGACAAGACAAGACAAGACAAGACAAGACAAGGCAAGACAAGACAAGACAAGACAAGGCAAGGCAAGACAAGACAAGACAAGACAAAACAAGACAAGACAAGACAAGACAAGACAAGACAAGACAAGACAAGACAAGACAAGACAAGACAACTTGTCAAGACAAGGCAACTAAGACAAGACAACGACAAGACAAGACAACTTGTCAAGACAAGACAAATTGTAAAGACAAGACAAGACAAGAGAAGTCAAGACAAGACAAGACAAGACAAGACAAGACAAAACAAGACAAGACAAGACAAGACAAGACAAGGCAAGGCAAGACAAGGCAAGGCAAGACAAGGAGAGGCAAGACAAGACAAGACAAGACAAGACAAGACAAAACAAGACAAGACAAGACAAGACAAGACAAGACAAGACAAGAAAATAAAAGACAAGACAAATTAACTTGTCAAGACAAGACAACTTGTCAAGACAAGACAAGACAACTTGTCAAGACAAGACAAGACAAGACAAGACAAGACAAGAAAAGACAAGACAAGAAAAGACAAGACAAGAAAAGAAAAGAAAACACAAGACAAGACAAGAAAACTTGTCAAGACAAGACGAGACAACTTGTCAAGACAAGACAAGACAACTTGTAAAGACAAGACAAGACAACTTGTAAAGACAAGACAAGACAACTTGTAAAGACAAGACAAGACAACTTGTAAAGACAAGACAAGACAAGACAAGACAAGACAAGACAAGACAAGACAAGACAAGACAAGACAAGACAAGACAAGACAAGACAAGACAAGACAAGACAAGACAAGACAAGACAAGACAAGACAAGACAAGACACGACAAGACAAGACAAGACAAGACAAGACAAGACAAGACAAGACAAGACAAGACAAGGCAAGACAAGACAAGACAAGACAAGACAAGACAATACAATACAAGACAAGACAAGTAATTTGTCAAGACAAGGCAACATGTCAAGACAAGACAAGACAAGACAAGACAACTTGTCAAGACAAGACAACTTGTCAAGACAAGACAACTTGACAAGACAAGACAACTTGTCAAGACAAGACAACTTGTAAAGACAAGACAAGACAAGACAAGACAAGACAAGACAAGACAAGACAACAGAATGTGTCAAGACAAGACAAGTTGTCAAGACAAGACAACTTGTCAAGACAAGACAACTTGTCAAGACAAGACAACTTCTAAAGACAAGACAAGACAAGACAAAACTTGTCAAGACAAGACAAAACAAAACAAAACAAGACAAGACAAGACAAGACAAATCAAGACAATACAAGACAAGACAATACAAGACAAGACAAGACAAGACAAGACAAGACAACTTGTCAAGACAAGACAAGTCAATTCTAGACAACTTGTCAAGACAAGACAAGACAAGACAAGACAACTTGTCAAGACAAGACAACTTGTCAAGACAAGATAACTTGTCAAGACAAGACAACTTGTCAAGACAAGACAACTTGTAAAGACAAGACAAGACAAGACAAGACAAGACAAGACAAGACAAGAAAAGAAAAGAAAAGACAAGACAAGACAAGACAAGACAAGGCAAGGCAAGGCAAGGCAAGACAAGACGAGACGGACGAGACGAGACGAGACGAGACGAGACGAGACAAGACGAGACGAGACAAGGCAAGACAAGACAAGACAAGACAAGGCAAGACAAGACAAGACAAGGCAAGACAAGGAGAGGCAAGACAAGACAAGACAAGACAAGACAAGACAAGACAAGACAAGACAAGACAAGACAAGACAAGACAAGACAAGACAAAACAAAACAAGACAAGACAAGACAAGACAAGACAAGACAAGACAAGACAAGACAAGACAAGAAAAGAAAAGACAAGACAAATTAACTTGTCAAGACAAGACAACTTGTCAAGACAAGACAAGACAACTTGTCAAGACAAGACAAGACAAGACAAGACAAGAAATGACAAGACAAGAAAAGACAAGACAAGAAAAGAAAACACAAGACAAGACAAGACAAGACAACTTGTCAAGACAAGACGAGACAACTTGTCAAGACAAGACAAGACAACTTGTCAAGACAAGACAAGACAAGACAACTTGTCAAGACAAGACAAGACAAGAAAAGAAAAGACAAGACTAGACAAGACAAGACAAGAAAAGAAAAGACAAGAAAAGAAAAGACAAGACAAGACAACTTGTCAATACAAGGCAAGGCAAGGCAAGACGAGACGAGACGAGACGAGACAAGACAAGACAAGACAAGACAAGACAAGACAAGACTAGACAAGACAAATCAAGACAAGACAATACAATACAAGACAAGACAAGACAAGACAACTTGTCAATACAAGACAACTTGTCAAGACAAGACAACTTGTCAAGACAAGACAAGACAAGACAAGACAAGACAAGACAAGACAAGACAAGACAAGACAACTTGTCAAGACAAGACAACTTGTCAAGACAAGACAAGACAACTTGTAAAGACAAGACAAGACAACTTGTAAAGACAAGACAAGACAACTTGTAAAGACAAGACAAGACAAGACAAGACAAGACAAGACAAGACAAGACAAGACAAGACAAGACAAGACAAGACAAGACAAGACAAGACAAGGCAAGACAAGACAAGACAAGACAAGACAAGACAATACAATACAAGACAAGACAAGATAATTTGTCAAGACAAGGCAACATGTCAAGACAAGACAACTTGACAAGACAAGACAACTTGTCAAGACAAGACAACTTGTCAAGACAAGACAACTTGACAAGACAAGACAACTTGTCAAGACAAGACAACTTGTAAAGACAAGACAAGGCAAGAGAAGTCAAGACAAGACAAGACAAGACAAGACAAGACAAGACATGACAATACAAGACAAGACAAGACAAGACAAGACAAGACAAGACAAGACAAGACAAGACAAGACAAGACAAGACAAGACAAGACAAGACAAGACAAGAAAAGACAAGACAAGACAAGACAACTTGTCAACACAAAACAAGACAAGACAAGACAAGACAAGACAAGGCAAGACAAGATAAGACAAGGCAAGAAAAGGCAAGAAAAGGCAAGACAAGACAAGACAAGACAAGGCAAGACAAGACAAGACAAGGCAAGACAAGGAGAGGCAAGACAAGACAAGACAACTTGTCAAGACAAGACAAGACAAGACAAGACAAGGCAAGACAAGACAAGACAAGACAAGACAAGACAAGATAAGACAATACAATACAAGAAAAGAAAAGACAAGACAAGACAAGACAAGACAAGACATGGCAAGGCAATACAAGACGAGACGAGACGAGATGAGACGAGACAAGACAAGACAAGACAAGACAAGACCAGAAAAGGCAAGACAAGACAAGACAAGGCAAGACAAGACAAGACAAGACAAGACAAGACAAGATAAGACAATACAATACAAGAAAAGAAAAGACAAGACAAGACAAGACAAGACAAGACATGGCAAGGCAATACAAGACGAGACGAGACGAGACGAGACGAGACGAGACGAGATGAGACGAGACAAGACAAGACAAGACAAGACCAGAAAAGGCAAGACAAGGCAAGACAAGGCAAGGCAAGACAAGACAAGGAAAGACAAGGAAAGACAAGGTAAGGCAAGGCAAGGCAAGACAAGTCAAGACAAGACAAGACAAGACAAGACAAGACAAGACAAGACAAGACAAGACAAGACAAGACAAGAAAAGACAAGGCAAGACAAGGCAAGACAATGGAAGGCAATACAAGACAATACACGACAAGATAAGACAAGACAAGGTTCGACAAAACAACACAAGGCAAGACAAGACAAGACAAGACAAGACAAGACAAGACAACAGAATGTGTCAAGACAAGACAAGTTGTCAAGACAAGACAACTTGTCAAGACAAGACAACTTTTCAAGACAAGACAACTTCTAAAGACAAGACAAGACAAGACAAGACAACTTGTCAAGACAACACAAAACAAAACAAGACAAGACAAGACAGGACAAGACAAGACAAATCAAGACAATACAATACAATACAATACAAGACAAGACAAGACAAGACAACTTGTCAATACAAGACAATTGTCAATTCTAGACAACTTGTCAAGACAAGACAAGACAAGACAAGACAACTTGTCAAGACAAGTCAACTTGTCAAGACAAGACAACTTGTCAAGACAAGACAACTTGTCAAGACAAGACAACTTGTAAAGTCAAGACAAGACAAGACAAGACAAGACAACTTGTCAAGACAAAAGAAGACAAGACAAGACAAGACAAGGCAAGACAAGACAAGACAAGGCAAGACAAGACAAGACAAGACAAGGCAAGGCAAGACAAGACAAGACAAGACAAGACAAGACAAGACAAGACAAGACAAGAAAACACAAGACAAGACAACTTGTCAAGACAAGACGAGACAACTTGTCAAGACAAGACAAGACAACTTGTCAAGACAAGACAACTTGTCAAGACAAGACAAGACAACTTGTCAAGACAAGACAAGACAAGACAAGACAAGACAAGACAAGACAAGACAAGATAAGACAAGACAAGACCAGAAAAGAAAAGAAAAGACAAGACAAGACAAGACAAGACAAGGCAAGGCAAGGCAGGGCAAGACGAGACGAGACGGACGAGACGAGACGAGACGAGACGAGACGAAAAGAGACGAGACGAGACGAGACAAGACAAGACAAGACAAGAAAAGAAAAGACAAGAAAAGAAAAGAAAAGGCAAGACAAGACAAGACAAGACAAGACAAGGCAAGGCAAGACAAGACAAGGCAAGACAAGGAGAGGCAAGACAAGACAAGACAAGACAAGACAAGACAAGACAAGACAAGACAAAACAAGACAAGGCAAGACAAGACAAGACAAGACAAGACAAGAAAAGAAAAGACAAGACAAATTAACTTGTCAAGACAAGCCAACTTGTCAAGACAAGACAAGACAACTTGTCAAGACAAGACAAGACAAGACAAGACAAGACAAGACAAGACAAGACAAATCAAGACAATACAATACAATACAAGACAAGACAAGACAAGACAAGACAAGACAAGACAACTTGTCAATACAAGACAATTGTCAATTCTAGACAACTTGTCAAGACAAGACAAGACAAGACAAGACAACTTGTCAAGACAAGTCAACTTGTCAAGACAAGACAACTTGTCAACACAAGACAACTTGTCAAGACAAGACAACTTGTAAAGTCAAGACAAGACAAGACAAGACAAGACAACTTGTCAAGACAAAAGAAGACAAGACAAGACAAGACAAGGCAAGACAAGACAAGACAAGGCAAGACAAGACAAGACAAGACAAGGCAAGGCAAGACAAGACAAGACAAGACAAAACAAGACAAGACAAGACAAGACAAGACAAGACAAGACAATACAAGACAAGACAACTTGTCAAGACAAGGCAACTTCTCAAGACAAGACAACTTGACAAGACAAGACAACTTGTCAATTCAAGACAAATTGTAAAGACAAGACAAGACAAGAGAAGTCAAGACAAGACATGACAAGACAAGGCAAGGCAAGGCAAGGCAAGGCAAGACAAGACAAGGCAAGGCAAGGCAAGACAAGGCAAGGCAAGACAAGGAGAGGCAAGACAAGACAAGACAAGACAAGACAAGACAAAACAAGACAAGACAAGACAAGACAAGACAAGACAAGACAAGAAAATAAAAGACAAGACAAATTAACTTGTCAAGACAAGCCAACTTGTCAAGACAAGACAAGACAACTTGTCAAGACAAGACAAGACAAGACAAGACAAGACAAGACAAGACAAGAAAAGACAAGACAAGAAAAGACAAGACAAGAAAAGAAAAGAAAACACAAGACAAGACAAGAAAACTTGTCAAGACAAGACGAGACAACTTGTCAAGACAAGACAAGACAACTTGTCAAGACAAGACAAGACAAGACAACTTGTCAAGACAAGACAAGACTAGACTAGACAAGACAAGACTAGACAAGACAAGAAAAGAAAAGACAAGAAAAGAAAAGACAAGACAAGAAAAGAAAAGACAAGACAAGACAACTTGTCAATACAAGGCAAGGCAAGACAAGACGAGACGAGACGAGACAAGACAAGACAAGACAAGACAAGACAAGACAAGACAACTTGTCAAGACAAGACAAGACAAGACAAGGCAAGACAAGACAAGACAAGACAAGAAAAGAAAAGAAAAGACAAGACAAGACAAGACAAGACAAGTCAAGAAAAGAAAACACAAGACAAGACAACTTGTCAAGACAAGACGAGACAACTTGTCAAGACAAGACAAGACAACTTGTCAAGACAAGACAAGACAACTTGTCAAGACAAGACAAGACAACTTGTCAAGACAAGACAAGACAAGACAAGACAAGACAAGACAAGACAAGACAAGACAAGACAAGACAAGACAAGACAAGACAAGACAAGACAAGATAAGACAAGACAAGACCAGAAAAGAAAAGAAAAGACAAGACAAGACAAGACAAGACAAGGCAAGGCAAGGCAGGGCAAGACGAGACGAGACGGACGAGACGAGACGAGACGAGACGAGACGAAAAGAGACGAGACGAGACAAGGCAAGACAAGACAAGACAAGACAAGGCAAGGCAAGACAAGACAAGGCAAGACAAGGAGAGGCAAGACAAGACAAGACAAGACAAGACAAGACAAGACAAGACAAAACAAGACAAGACAAGACAAGACAAGACAAGACAAGACAAGACAAGAAAAGAAAAGACAAGACAAATTAACTTGTCAAGACAAGCCAACTTGTCAAGACAAGACAAGACAACTTGTCAAGACAAGACAAGACAAGACAAGACAAGAAATGACAAGACAAGAAAAGACAAGACAAGAAAAGAAAACACAAGACAAGAGAGAAGACAAGACAACTTGTCAAGACAAGACGAGACAACTTGTCAAGTCAAGACAAGACAACTTGTCAAGACAAGACAAGACAAGACAACTTGTCAAGACAAGACAAGACTAGACTAGACAAGACAAGAAAAGAAAAGACAAGAAAAGAAAAGACAAGACAAGACAACTTGTCAATACAAGGCAAGGCAAGACAAGACGAGACGAGACGAGACGAGACAAGACAAGACAAGACAAGACAAGACAAGACTAGACAAGACAAATCAAGACAAGACAATACAATACAAGACAAGACAAGACAAGACAACTTGTCAATACAAGACAACTTGTCAAATCTAGACAACTTGTCAAGACAAGACAAGACAAGACAAGACAAGACAAGACAAGACAACTTGTCAAGACAAGACAACTTGTCAAGACAAGACAAGACAACTTGTAAAGACAAGACAAGACAACTTGTAAAGACAAGACAAGACAACTTGTCAAGACAAGACAAGACAAGACAAGACAAGACAAGACAAGACAAGACAAGACAAGACAAGACAAGACAAGACAAGACAAGACAAGGCAAGACAAGACAAGACAAGACAAGACAATACAATACAAGACAAGACAAGATAATTTGTCAAGACAAGGCAACATGTCAAGACAAGACAACTTGACAAGACAAGACAACTTGTCAAGACAAGACAACTTGTCAAGACAAGACAACTTGACAAGACAAGACAACTTGTCAAGACAAGACAACTTGTAAAGACAAGACAAGGCAAGAGAAGTCAAGACAAGACAAGACAAGACAAGACAAGACAAGACATGACAATACATGACAAGACAAGACAAGACAAGACAAGACAAGACAAGACAAGACATGACAAGACAAGAAAAGACAAGACAAGACAAGACAACTTGTCAACACAAAACAAGACAAGACAAGACAAGACAAGACAAGGCAAGACAAGACAAGACAAGGCAAGAAAAGGCAAGAAAAGGCAAGACAAGACAAGACAAGACAAGGCAAGGCAAGACAAGACAAGGCAAGACAAGGAGAGGCAAGACAAGACAAGACAACTTGTCAAGACAAGACAAGACAAGACAAGACAAGACAAGGCACGACACGACAAGACAAGACAAGACAAGACAAGAAAAGACAATACAATACAAGAAAAGAAAAGACAAGACAAGACAAGACAAGACAAGACAAGACAAGACAAGACAAGACATGGCAAGGCAATACAAGACGAGACGAGACGAGACGAGATGAGACGAGACGAGACAAGACAAGACAAGACAAGACAAGACCAGAAAAGGCAAGACAAGACAAGACAAGACAAGGCAAGACAAGACAAGACAAGACAAGACAAGACAAGACAAGATAAGACAATACAATACAAGAAAAGAAAAGACAAGACAAGACAAGACAAGACAAGACAAGACAAGACAAGACAAGACATGGCAAGGCAATACAAGACGAGACGAGACGAGACGAGACGAGACGAGATGAGACGAGACAAGACAAGACAAGACAAGACCAGAAAAGGCAAGACAAGGCAAGACAAGGCAAGGCAAGACAAGACAAGGAAAGACAAGGAAAGACAAGGTAAGGCAAGGCAAGGCAAGACAAGTCAAGACAAGACAAGACAAGACAAGACAAGACAAGACAAGACAAGAAAAGACAAGGCAAGACAAGGCAAGACAATGGAAGGCAATACAAGACAATACACGACAAGATAAGACAAGACAAGGTACGACAAAACAACACAAGGCAAGACAAGACAAGACAAGACAAGACAAGACAAGACAACAGAATGTGTCAAGACAAGACAAGTTGTCAAGACAAGACAACTTGTCAAGACAAGACAACTTTTCAAGACAAGACAACTTCTAAAGACAAGACAAGACAAGACAAGACAACTTGTCAAGACAACACAAAACAAAACAAGACAAGACAAGACAGGACAAGACAAGACAAATCAAGACAATACAATACAATACAATACAAGACAAGACAAGACAAGACAACTTGTCAATACAAGACAATTGTCAATTCTAGACAACTTGTCAAGACAAGACAAGACAAGACAAGACAACTTGTCAAGACAAGTCAACTTGTCAAGACAAGACAACTTGTCAAGACAAGACAACTTGTCAAGACAAGACAACTTGTAAAGTCAAGACAAGACAAGACAAGACAAGACAACTTGTCAAGACAAAAGAAGACAAGACAAGACAAGACAAGGCAAGACAAGACAAGACAAGGCAAGACAAGACAAGACAAGACAAGACAAGGCAAGACAAGACAAGACAAGACAAGACAAGACAAGACAAGACAAGACAAGACAAGACAAGACAATACAAGACAAGACAACTTGTCAAGACAAGGCAACTTCTCAAGACAAGACAACTTGACAAGACAAGACAACTTGTCAATTCAAGACAAATTGTAAAGACAAGACAAGACAAGAGAAGTCAAGACAAGACATGACAAGACAAGGCAAGGCAAGGCAAGGCAAGGCAAGACAAGACAAGACAAGATAAGAAAACTTGTCAAGAAAAGACAAGGCAACTTGTCAAAACAAGACAAAACAAAGCAAGACAAGACAAGACAAGACAAGACTAGACAAGACAAATCAAGACAAGACAATACAATACAAGACAAGACAAGACAACTTGTCAATACAAGACAACTTGTCAAGTCTAGACAACTTGTCAAGACAAGACAAGACAAGACAAGACAAGACAAGACAAGACAAGACAACTTGTCAAGACAAGACAACTTGTCAAGACAAGACAAGACAACTTGTAAAGACAAGACAAGACAACTTGTAAAGACAAGACAAGACAACTTGTAAAGACAAGACAAGACAAGACAAGACAAGACAAGACAAGACAAGACAAGACAAGACAAGACAAGACAAGACAAGACAAGACAAGACAAGACAAGACAAGACAAGACAAGACAAGACAAGACAAGACAAGACAAGACAATACAATACAAGACAAGACAAGATAATTTGTCAAGACAAGGCAACATGTCAAGACAAGACAACTTGTCAAGACAAGCCAACTTGTCAAGACAAGACAACTTGTCAAGACAAGACAAGACAAGACAAGACAAGACAAGAAATGACAAGACAAGAAAAGACAAGACAAGAAAAGAAAACACAAGACAAGAGAAGACAAGACAACTTGTCAAGACAAGACGAGACAACTTGTCAAGACAAGACAAGACAACTTGTCAAGACAAGACAAGACAAGACAACTTGTCAAGACAAGACAAGACAAGAAAAGACAAGACTAGACTAGACTAGACAAGACAAGAAAAGAAAAGACAAGAAAAGAAAAGACAAGACAAGACAACTTGTCAATACAAGGCAAGGCAAGACAAGACGAGACGAGACGAGACGAGAGAAGACAAGACAAGACAAGACAAGACAAGACTAGACAAGACAAATCAAGACAAGACAATACAATACAAGACAAGACAAGACAAGACAACTTGTCAATACAAGACAACTTGTCAAGTCTAGACAACTTGTCAAGACAAGACAAGACAAGACAAGAGAAGACAAGACAAGACAAGACAACTTGTCAAGACAAGACAACTTGTCAAGACAAGACAAGACAACTTGTAAAGACAAGACAAGACAACTCGTAAAGACAAGACAAGACAACTTGTAAAGACAAGACAAGACAAGACAAGACAAGACAAGACAAGACAAGACAAGACAAGACAAGACAAGACAAGACAAGGCAAGACAAGACAAGACAAGACAAGACAAGACAATACAATACAAGACAAGACAAGATAATTTGTCAAGACAAGGCAACATGTCAAGACAAGACAACTTGACAAGACAAGACAACTTGTCAAGACAAGACAACTTGTCAAGACAAGACAACTTGACAAGACAAGACAACTTGTCAAGACAAGACAACTTGTAAAGACAAGACAAGACAAGAGAAGTCAAGACAAGACAAGACAAGACAAGACAAGACAAGACAAGACAAGACAATACAAGACAAGACAAGACAAGACAAGACAAGACAAGACAAGACAAGACAAGACAAGACAAGACAAGACAAGACAAGACAAGACAAGACAAGAAAAGACAAGACAAGACAAGACAACTTGTCAACACAAAACAAGACAAGACAAGACAAGACAAGACAAGGCAAGACAAGACAAGACAAGGCAAGAAAAGGCAAGAAAAGGCAAGACAAGACAAGACAAGACAAGGCAAGGCAAGACAAGACAAGGCAAGACAAGGAGAGGCAAGACAAGACAAGACAACTTGTCAAGACAAGACAAGACAAGACAAGACAAGGCACGACACGACAAGACAAGACAAGACAAGACAAGATAAGACAATACAATACAAGAAAAGAAAAGACAAGACAAGACAAGACAAGACAAGACAAGACAAGACATGGCAAGGCAATACAAGACGAGACGAGACGAGACGAGATGAGACGAGACGAGACAAGACAAGACAAGACAAGACAAGACCAGAAAAGCCAAGACAAGACAAGACAAGGCAAGACAAGACAAGACAAGACAAGACAAGACAAGATAAGACAATACAATACAAGAAAAGAAAAGACAAGACAAGACAAGACAAGACAAGACAAGACAAGACAAGACAAGATAAGACAATACAATACAAGAAAAGAAAAGACAAGACAAGACAAGACAAGACAAGACAAGACAAGACATGGCAAGGCAATACAAGACGAGACGAGACGAGACAAGACAAGACAAGACAAGACCAGAAAAGGCAAGACAAGGCAAGACAAGGCAAGGCAAGACAAGACAAGGCAAGACAAGGAAAGACAAGGTAAGGCAAGGCAAGGCAAGACAAGACAAGACAAGACAAGACAAGACAAGACAAGACAAGACAAGACAAGACAAGAAAAGACAAGGTAAGGCAAGGCAAGGCAAGACAAGTCAAGACAAGACAAGACAAGACAAGACAAGACAAGACAAGAAAAGACAAGGCAAGACAAGGCAAGACAATGGAAGGCAATACAAGACAAGACAAGACAACTTGTCAAGACAAGACAAGACAAGACAAGACAAGAAAAGACAAGACAAGACAAGACAACTTATCAAAACAAGACAACTTGTCAAGACAAGACAAGAACAAGTCAAGACAAGACAAGACAAGACAAGACAAGACAAGACAAGATAAGATAAGATAAGATAAGAAAACTTGTCAAGACAAGGCAACTTGTCAAGACAAGACAACTTGTGAAGACAAGACAACTTGTCAAGACAAGACAACTTGTCAAGACAAGACAAGGCAACTTGTCAAGACCAGACTTGTCAAGACCAGACTTGTCAAGACAACACAAGACAAGACAAGACAAGATAAGACAAGACAAGACAAGAAAAGACAAGACAAGACAACTTGTCAAGACAAGACAAGACAACTTGTCAAGACAAGACAAGACAACTTGTCAAGACAAGGCAAGACAACTTGTCAAGACAAGACAAGACAAGACAAGACAAGAAAAGACAATACAAGACAAGACAACTTATCAAAACAAGACAACTTGTCAAGACAAGACAAGAACAAGTCAAGACAAGACAAGACAAGACAAGACAAGACAAGACAAGATAAGATAAGATAAGATAAGAAAACTTGTCAAGACAAGGCAACTTGTCAAGACAAGACAACTTGTGAAGACAAGACAACTTGTCAAGACAAGACAACTTGTCAAGACAAGACAAGGCAACTTGTCAAGACCAGACTTGTCAAGACCAGACTTGTCAAGACAAGACAAGACAAGACAAGACAAGATAAGACAAGACAAGACAAGTAAAGACAAGACAATATAACTTGTCAAGACAAGACAAGACAAGACAAGACAAGACAACTTGTCAAGACTAGACAAGACAACTTGTCAAGACAAAACAAGCAAAGACAAGACAAGACAAGGCAAGGCAAGACAACACAACACAAGACAAGACAAGATAACTTGTCAAGTCAAGACAACTTGTCAAGACAAGACAAGACAAGACAAGACAAGACAAGACAAGACAAGAAAAGGCAAGAAAAGACAAGACCAGACAACTTGTCAAGACAAGACAAGACAACTTGTCAAGACAAGACAAGACAAGACAAGACAAGACAAGACAAGACAACGCAAGACAAGGCAAGACAAGAAAAGACAAGACAAGACAAGACAAGACAAGACAAGACAAGACAAGACAAGACAAGAAAAGAAAAGAAAAAGCAAGACAAGACAACTTGTCAAGACAAGACAAGACAACTTGTCAAGACAAGACAAGACAAGACAAGACAAGACAAGACAAGAAAAGACAAGACAAGACAACTTGTCAAGACAAGACAAGACAACTTGTCAAGACAAGACAAGACAAGACAAGACAAAACAAAACAAAACAAGACAAGACAAGACAAGAAAAGGCAAGAAAAGACAAGACCAGACAACTTGTCAAGACAAGACAAGACAACTTGTCAAGACAAGACAAGACAAGACAAGGCAAGACAAGACAAGACAATATAAGAAAAGACAAGGCAAGACAAGACAAGACAAGACAAGACAAGGCAAGACAAGGAAAGGCAAGGCAAGACAAGACAAGACAAGACAAGACAATATAAGACAATACAAGAAAACTTGTCAAGACAAGACAAGATAACTTGTCAAGACAAGACAACTTGTCAAGACAAGACAACAAGACAAGAAAAGACAAGACAAGACAAGACAACATGTCAAGACAAGACAACTTGTCAAGACAAGACAAGACAAGACAAGACAAGACAAAACAAAACAAGACAAGACAAGACAAGGCAAGACAAGACAAGACAATATAAGAAAAGACAAGACAAGAAAAGACAAGACAATATAACTTGTCAAGACAAGACAAGACAAGACAAGACAAGACAAGACAAGACAAGACAAGACAAGACAAGACAAGACAAGACAAGACAAGAAAAGACAAGAAAAAGACAAGAAAAGACAAGACAAGACAAGACAAGAAAAGACAAGAAAAGACAAGACAAGACAAGAAAAGACAAGACAAGAAAAGAAAAGAAAAGAAAAGACAAGACAAGACAAGACAAGACAAGACAAGACAAGACAAGACAAGACAAGAAAAGAAAAGAAAAGAAAAGAAAAGAAAAGACAAGAAAAAGCAAGACAAGACAACTTGTCAAGACAAGACAAGACAACTTGTCAAGACAAGACAAGACAACTTGTCAAGACAAGACAAGACAAGACAAGACAAGACAAGACAAGACAAGACAAGACAAGACAAGACAACTTATCAAGACAAGACAACTTGTCAAGACAAGACAAGAACAAGACAAGACAAGACAAGACAAGACAAGACAAGACAAGATAAGATAATAAAACTTGTCAAGACAAGGCAACTTGTTAAGACTAGACAACTTGTGAAGACAAGACAACTTGTCAAGACAAGACAACTTGTCAAGACAAGACAAGGCAACTTGTCAAGACAAGACTTGTCAAGACAAGACAAGACAAGACAAGACAAGACAAGACAAGACAAGACAAGACAAGACAAGACAACACAAGACAAGACAAGACAAGACAAGACAAGACAAGACAAGACAAGACAAGACAAGACAAGACAAGACAAGAAAAGACAAGACAAGACAACTTGTCAAGACAAGACAAGACAACTTGTCAAGACAAGACAAGACAACTTGTCAAGACAAGGCAAGACAAAACAAGACAAGACAAGACAAGGCAAGACAAGACAAGACAATATAAGAAAAGACAAGACAAGTAAAGACAAGACAATATAACTTGTCAAGACAAGACAAGACAAGACAAGGCAAGGCAAGACAAGACAAGACAAGACAAGACAAGACAAGATAACTTGTCAAGACAAGACAACTTGTCAAGACAAGACAAGACAAGACAAGACTAGACAAGACAAGACAAGACAAGACAAGACAAGACAAGACAAGACAAGACAAGACAAGACAAGACAAGACAAGACAAGACAAGACAAGACAAGACAAGACAAGACAAGACAAGACAAGACAAGACAAGACAAGACAAGACAAGACAAGACAAGACAAGACAAGACAAGACAAGACAAGACAAGACAAGACAAGACAAGATAAGATAAGATAAGATAAGACAAGAAAAGAAAAGACAAGACAAGACAAGACAACTTGTCAAGACAAGGCAACATTTCAAGACAAGACAACTTGTCAAGACAAGACAACTTGTCAAGACAATACAAGGCAACTTGTCAAGACCAGACTTGTCAAGACAAGACAAGACAAGACAAGACAAGAAAAGACAAGACAAGAAAAGACAAGACAAGACAAAACAAAACAAGACAAGACAAGACAAGAAAAGATAATACAAGACAAGACAACTTGTCAAGACAAGACAAGACAACTTGTCAAGACAAGACAAGATAAGAAAAGACAAGACAAGACAAGAAAAGGCAAGAAAAGACAAGACCAGACAACTTGTCAAGACAAGACAAGAAAAGACAACACAAGACAAGACAAGACAAGACAAGACAAGACAAGACAAGGCAAGACAAGACAAGACAAGACAACACAAGACAAGACAAGACAACTTGTCAAGTCAAGACAACTTGTCAAGACAAGACAAGACAAGGCAAGGCAAGGCAAGACAAGACAAGACAAGACAAGACAAGACAAGACAAGACAAGACAAGACAAGACAAGACAAGAAAAGAAAAGACAAGACAAGACAAGACAAGACAAGACAAGACAAGACAGACAAGACAAGACAATACAAGACAAGACAAGAAAAGACAAGACAAGACAAGAAAAGACAAGACAAGAAAAGACAAGATGAGAGAAGCCAAGAAAATAAAAGACAAGACAAGACAACTTGTCAAGACAAGACAAGACAACTTGTCAAGACAAGACAAGACAGACAAGACAAGACAAGACAAGACAAGACAAGACAAGACAAGACAAGACAAGACAAGACAAGACAAGACAAGACAAGACAAGGAAAGGCAGCGCAAGACAATACAAGACAAGACAAGGCAAGACAAACAAGACAAGACAAGACAAGACAAGACAAGACAAGACAAGACAAGACAAGACAAGACAAGACAACTTGTCAAGACAAGACAAGACAAGACAAGACAAGACAAGACAAGAAAAGAAAACTTGTCAAGACAAGACAATACAACTTGTCAAGACAAGAAAAGACAAGACAAGAAAAGACAAGAAACGACAAGAAAAGACAAGACCAGACAACTTGTCAAGACAAGACAAGACAACTTGTCAAGACAAGACAAGACAAGGCAAGGCAAGACAAGGCAAGACAAGACCAGACAAGACAAGACAAGACAAGACAAGACAAGGAAGACAAGACAACTTGTCAAGACAAGACAAGACAACTTGTCAAGACAAGACAAGAAAAGACAAGACAACACAACACACAACACAACACGAGACAAGACAAGACAATTTGTCAAGTCAAGACAACTTGTCAAGACAAGACAACTTGTCAAGACAAGACAAGGCAAGACAAGACAAGACAAGACAAGACAAGACAAGACAAGACAAGACAAGACAAGACAAGACAAGACAAGACAAGACAAATTGTCAAGACAAGACAAGACAAAACAAGACAAGACAAGGCAAGACAAGACAAGACAATATAAGAAAAGACAAGACAAGAAAAGACAAGACAATATAACTTGTCAAGACAAGACAAGACAAGACAAGACAAGACAAGACAAGACAAGACAAGACAAGAAAAGAAAAGAAAAGAAAAGAAAAGAAAAGAAAAGAAAAGAAAAGAAAAGAAAAGAAAAGAAAAGAAAAGAAAAGAAAAGAAAAGAAAAGAAAAGAAAAGAAAAGAAAAGAAAAAGCAAGACAACTTGTCAAGACAAGACAAGACAACTTGTCAAGACAAGACAAGACAACTTGTCAAGACAAGACAAGACAACTTGTCAAGACAAGACAAGACAAGACAAGACAAGAAAAGACAAGACAAGACAACTTATCAAGACAAGACAACTTGTCAAGACAAGACAAGAACAAGACAAGACAAGACAAGACAAGACAAGACAAGACAAGACAAGACAAGACAAGACAAGACAAGACAAGAAAAGACAAGAAAAGACAAGACAAGACAAGACAAGACAATAGATGTCAAGACAAGAAAAGACAAGACAAGACATGACAAGACAAGAAAAGACAAGACAAGACAAGACAACTTGTCAAGACAAGACAAAACAAGACAAGACAAGACAAGACAAGACAAGACAAGACAAGACAAGACAAGACAAGGCAAGGCAAGACAAGACAAGACAACACAAGAGAAGACAAGACAACTTGTCAAGTCAAGACAACTTGTCAAGAGAAGACAAGACAAGGCAAGACAAAACAAAACAAAACAAGACAAGACAAGACAAGAAAAGGCAAGAAAAGACAAGACCAGACAACTTGTCAAGACAAGACAAGACAACTTGTCAAGACAAGACAAGACAAGACAAGGCAAGACAAGACAAGACAATATAAGAAAAGACAAGGCAAGACAAGACAAGACAAGACAAGACAAGGCAAGACAAGGAAAGGCAAGGCAAGACAAGACAAGACAAGACAAGACAATATAAGATAATATAAGAAAACTTGTCAAGACAAGACAAGATAACTTGTCAAGTCAAGACAACTTGTCAGGACAAGACAAGACAAGACAAGAAAAGACAAGACAAGACAAGACAACATGTCAAGACAAGACAACTTGTCAAGACAAGACAAGACAAGACAAGGCAAGACAAAACAAAACAAGACAAGACAAGACAAGGCAAGACTAGACAAGACAATATAAGAAAAGACAAGACAAGAAAAGACAAGACAATATAACTTGTCAAGACAAGACAAGACAAGACAAGACAAGACAAGACAAGACAAGACAAGACAAGACAAGACAAGACAAGACAAGAAAAGAAAAGACAAGAAAAGAAAAGAAAAGAAAAGAAAAGAAAAGAAAAGAAAAGAAAAGAAAAGAAAAGAAAAGAAAAGAAAAGAAAAGAAAAGAAAAGAAAAGAAAAGAAAAGAAAAGAAAAGAAAAGAAAAGAAAAGAAAAGAAAAGAAAAGAAAAGAAAAGAAAAGAAAAGAAAAGAAAAGAAAAGAAAAGAAAAGAAAAGAAAAGAAAAGAAAAGAAAAAGCAAGACAAGACAACTTGTCAAGACAAGACAAGACAACTTGTCAAGACAAGACAAGACAACTTGTCAAGACAAGACAAGACAAGACAAGACAAGACAAGACAAGACAAGACAAGACAAGACAACTTATCAAGACAAGACAACTTGTCAGGTCAAGACAAGAACAGGACAAGACAAGACTAGACAAGACAAGACAAGACAAGACAAGATAATATAAGATAAGAAAACTTGTCAAGGCAAGGCAACTTGTCAAGAATAGACAACTTGTGAAGACAAGACAACTTGTCAAGACAAGACAACTTGTCAAGACAAGACAAGGCAACTTGTCAAGACCAGACTTGTCAAGACCAGATTTGTCAAGACAACACAAGACAACACAAGACAAGACAACACAAGACAAGACAACACAACACAAGACAAGACAAGAAAAGACAAGACAAGACAAGACAAGACAAGACAAGTCAAGACAAGACAAGACAAGAAAACACAAGACAAGACAACTTGTCAAGACAAGACAAGACAACTTGTCAAGACAAGACAAGACAACTTGTCAAGACAAGGCAAGACAAAACAAGACAAGACAAGACAAGGCAAGACAAGACAAGACAATATAAGAAAAGACAAGACAAGTAAAGACAAGACAATATAACTTGTCAAGACAAGACAAGACAAGACAAGGCAAGGCAAGACAAGACAACACAACACAAGACAAGACAAGATAACTTGTCAAGTCAAGACAACTTGTCAAGACAAGACAAGACAAGACAAGACTAGACAAGACAAGACAAGACAAGACAAGACAAGACAAGACAAGACAAGACAAGACAAGACAAGACAAGACAAGACAAGACAAGACAAGACAAGACAAGACAAGACAAGACAAGACAAGACAAGACAAGACAAGACAAGACAAGACAAGACAAGACAAGACAAGACAAGACAAGACAAGATAAGATAAGATAAGATAAGATAAGATAAGATAAGATAAGATAAGATAAGAAAACTTGTCAAGACAAGGAAACATTTCAAGACAAGACAACTTGTCAAGACAAGACAACTTGTCAAGACAATACAATGCAACTTGTCAAGACCAGACTTGTCAAGACAAGACAAGACAAGACAAGACAAGAAAAGACAAGACAAGAAAAGACAAGACAAGACAAAACAAAACAAGACAAGACAAGACAAGAAAAGAAAATACAAGACAAGACAACTTGTCAAGACAAGACAAGACAACTTGTCAAGACAAGACAAGATAAGAAAAGACAAGACAAGACAAGAAAAGGCAAGAAAAGACAAGACCAGACAACTTGTCAAGACAAGACAAGAAAAGACAACACAAGACAAGACAAGACAAGACAAGACAAGACAAGACAAGGCAAGGCAAGACAAGACAACACAACACAAGACAAGACAAGACAACTTGTCAAGTCAAGACAACTTGTCAAGACAAGACAAGACAAGGCAAGGCAAGGCAAGCCAAGACAAGACAAGACAAGACAAGACAAGACAAGACAAGACAAGACAAGACAAGACAAGAAAAGAAAAGACAAGACAAGACAAGACAAGACAAGACAAGACAAGACAAGACAAGACAAGACAAGACAAGACAATACAATACAATACAAGAAAAGACAAGACAAGACAATAAAAGACAAGACAAGAAAAGACAAGATGAGAGAAGCCAAGAAAATAAAAGACAAGACAAGACAACTTGTCAAGACAAGACAAGACAACTTGTCAAGACAAGAAAAGACAGACAAGACAAGACAAGACAAGACAAGACAAGACAAGACAAGACAAGACAAGACAAGACAAGACAAGACAAGACAAGGAAAGGCAGCGCAAGACAATACAAGACAAGACAAGGCAAGACAAACAAGACAAGACAAGACAAGACAAGACAAGACAAGACAAGACAAGACAAGATAAGACAACTTGTCAAGACAAGTCAAGACAAGACAAGACAATACAAGACAAGAAAAGAAAACTTGTCAAGACAAGACAATACAACTTGTCAAGACAAGAAAAGACAAGACAAGAAAAGACAAGAAACGACAAGAAAAGACAAGACCAGACAACTTGTCAAGACAAGACAAGACAACTTGTCAAGACAAGACAAGACAAGGCAAGACAAGGCAAGACAAGACAAGACAAGACAAGACAAGACAAGACAAGACAAGGAAGACAAGACAACTTGTCAAGACAAGACAAGACAACTTGTCAAGACAAGACAAGAAAAGACAAGACAACACAACACACAACACAACACGAGACAAGACAAGACAATTTGTCAAGTCAAGACAACTTGTCAAGACAAGACAACTTGTCAAGACAAGACAAGGCAAGACAAGACAAGACAAGACAAGACAAGACAAGACAAGACAAGACAAGACAAGACAAGACAAGAAAAGACAAGACAAGACAAGACAAATTGTCAAGACAAGACAAGACAAAACAAGACAAGACAAGACAAGACAAGGCAAGACAAGACAAGACAATATAAGAAAAGACAAGACAAGAAAAGACAAGACAATATAACTTGTCAAGACAAGACAAGACAAGACAAGACGAGACAAGACAAGACAAGACAAGACAAGACAAGAAAAGAAAAGAAAAGAAAAGAAAAGAAAAGAAAAGAAAAGAAAAGAAAAGAAAAGAAAAGAAAAGAAAAGAAAAGAAAAGAAAAGAAAAGAAAAGAAAAGAAAAGAAAAAGCAAGACAACTTGTCAAGACAAGACAAGACAACTTGTCAAGACAAGACAAGACAACTTGTCAAGACAAGACAAGACAACTTGTCAAGACAAGACAAGACAGGACAAGACAAGAAAAGACAAGACAAGACAACTTATCAAGACAAGACAACTTGTCAAGACAAGACAAGAACAAGACAAGACAAGACAAGTCAAGACAAGACACGACAAGACAAGACAAGACAAGACATGACAAGACAAGAAAAGACAAGAAAAGACAAGACAAGACAAGACAAGACAATAGATGTCAAGACAAGAGAAGACAAGACAAGACATGACAAGACAAGAAAAGACAAGACAAGAGAAGACAACTTATCAACACAAAACAAAACAAGACAAGACAAGACAAGACAAGACAAGACAAGACAAGACAAGACAAGACAAGGCAAGACAAGACAAGACAAGACAAGACAAGACAAGACAAGACAAGACAAGACAAGACAAGGCAAGACAAGACAACTTGTCAAGACAAGACGACTTGTCAAGACAAGACAACTTGTCAAGACAAGACAACTTGTCAAGACAAGACAAGACAAGAAAAGACAAGACAAGACAAGACAACTTGTGAAAACAAAACAAGACAAAACAAGACAAGGCAAGACAAGACAAGACAAAACAAGGCAAGGCAAGACAACTTGTCAAGACAAGACAACTTGTCAAGACAAGACAACTTGTCAAGACAAGACAACTTGTCAAGACAAGACAACTCGTCAAGACAAGACAACTTGCCAAGACAAGACAACTTGTCAAGACAAGACAACTTGTCAAGACAAGACAACTTGTCAATACAAGACAACTTGTAAAGACAAGTTAAGACAAGACAAGACAAGAAAAGACAAGACAAGACAAGACAAGACAAGACAAGACAAGACAAGACAAGACAAGACAAGACAAGACAAGACAAGACAAGACAAGACAAGACAAGATAAGAAAGCTTGTCAAGACAAGACAAGACAAGGCAACTTGTCAAAACAAGACAACTTGTCAAGACAAGACAAGACAACAGAACACAAACCAAACCCTAAAACTAACCCTAACCTAACCTTAATCCTAACCCTATTAAAAAGAAAAAACAAGACAAGACAAGACAAGACAAGACAAGACAAGACAAGAAAAGACAAGACAAGACAAGACAAGACAAGACAAGACAAGACAAGACAAGACAAGAAAAGAAAAGACAAGACAAGACAAGACAAGACAAGACAAGACAAGACAAGACAAGACAAGACAAGACAATACAATACAAGAAAAGACAAGACAAGACAATAAAAGACAAGACAAGAAAAGACAAGATGAGAGAAGCCAAGAAAATAAAAGACAAGACAAGACAACTTGTCAAGACAAGACAAGACAACTTGTCAAGACAAGAAAAGACAGACAGACAAGACAAGACAAGACAAGACAAGACAAGACAAGACAAGACAAGACAAGACAAGACAAGACAAGACAAGACAAGACAAGACAAGACAAGACAAGACAAGACAAGACAAGGAAAGGCAGCGCAAGACAATACAAGACAAGACATGGCAAGACAAACAAGACAAGACAAGACAAGACAAGACAAGACAAGACAAGACAAGATAAGACAAGACAATACAATACAAGACAAGATAAGAAAACTTGTCAAGACAAGACAATACAACTTGTCAAGACAAGAAAAGACAAGACAAGAAAAGACAAGACAAGAAAAGACAAGAAACGACAAGAAAAGACAAGACCAGACAACTTGTCAAGACAAGACAAGACAACTTGTCAAGACAAGACAAGACAAGGCAAGGCAAGGCAAGACAAGGCAAGACAAGACAAGACAAGACAAGACAAGGCAAGACAAGACAACTTGTCAAGACAAGACAAGACAACTTGTCAAGACAAGACAAGAAAAGACAAGACAAGACAACACAACACAACACAACACAACACGAGACAAGACAAGACAATTTGTCAAGTCAAGACAACTTGTCAAGACAAGACAAGGCAAGAAAAGACAAGACAAGACAAGACAAGACAAGACAAGACAAGACAAGACAAGACAAGACAAGACAAGACAAGACAAGACAAGACAAGACAAGACAAGACATGACAAGACAAGACAAGAAAAGACAAGACAAGACATGACATGACAAGACAACTTGCCAAGACAAGACAAGACAAGACAAGGCAAGGCAAGACAAGACAAGAGAAGACAAGACAAGACAAGGCAAGACAAGACAAGACAAGAAAACTTGTCAAGACAAGACAACTTGTCAAGTCTAGACAACTTGTCAAGACAAGACAAGACAAGACAAGACAAGGCAAGACAAGACAAGACAAGAAAAGACAAGACAAGACAAGACAAGACAAGACAAGAAAAGACAATACAATACAAGAAAAGACAAGACAAGACAAGACAAGACAAGGCAAGGCAAGGCAAGGTAAGACCATACAAGACAAGACAATACAAAACAAGATAAGATAAGACAAGACAAGACAAGTTAAGAAAACTTGTCAAGACAAGACAAGACAAGACAAATTATCAAGACAAGACAAGACAAGACAAGACAAGACAAGACAAGACAAGATAAGACAAGACAACTTGTCAAGACAAGCTAACTTGTCAAGACAAGCCAACTTGTCAAGACAAGACAACTTGTAAAGACAAGACAAGACAAGGCAAGGCAAGACAAGACAAGACAAGACAAGACAAGACAAGACAAGACAAGACAAGACAAGATAAGAAAACTTGTCAAGACAAGTCAAGGCAACTTGTCAAAACAAGACAACTTGTCAAGACAAGACAAGACAAGACAAGGCAAGGCAAGACAAGACAAGACAAGACAAGACAAGAAAAGACAAGACAAGACAAGACAAGAAAAGACAAGACAATAAAAGACAACACAAGACAAGACAAGACAAGACAAGACAAGACAAGACAAGATAAGAAAACTTGTCAAGAGAAGACAACTTGTCAAGACAAGGCAACTTGTCAAAACAAGGCAAGACAAGACAAGACAAGATAAGAAAACTTGTCAAGAGAAGAAAACTTGTCAAGACAAGTTAAGACAAGAAAAGAGAAGACAAGAAAAGAAAAGACAATAAAACTTGTCAAATCAAGACAAGGCAACTTTTCAAAACAAGACAACTTGTCAAGACAAGACAAGACAAGACAACGAAAGGCAGTACAAGACAAGACAAGACAAGATAAGACAAGTCAAGGTAAGACAAAACAACACAACACAAGAAAACACAAGAAAAGAAAAGACAAGACAAGACAAGACAACTTGTCAAGACAAGACAACTTGTCAAGAAAAGACAACTTGTCAAGACAAGACAACTTGTCAAGACAAGACAACTTGTCAAGACAAGACAACTTGTCAAGACAAGACAACTTGTCAAGACAAGACAACTTGTCAAGACAAGACAACTTGTAAAGACAAGACAAGACAAGACAAGTCAAGACAAGACAAGACAAGACAAGACAAGACAACTTGTCAAGACAACTTGTCAAGACAAGACAAGACAAGACAAGACAAGACAAGACAAGACAAGACAAGACAAGACAAGACAAGACAAGACAAGACAAGACAAGACAAGACAAGACAAGACAAGACATGACAAGACAAGACAAGAAAAGACAAGACAAGACATGACATGACAAGACAAGACAACTTGCCAAGACAAGACAAGACAAGGCAAGGCAAGACAAGACAAGACAAGACAAGACAAGACAAGACAAGACAAGACAAGACAAGACAAGACAAGACAAGGCAAGACAAGACAAGACAAGAAAACTTGTCAAGACAAGACAACTTGTCAAGTCTAGACAACTTGTCAAGACAAGACAAGACAAGACAAGACAAGACAAGACAAGACAAGGCAAGACAAGATAAGAAAACTTGTCAAGACAAGACAAGACAAGACAACTTATCAAGACAAGACCAGACAAGAAAAGACAAGACAAGATAAGAAAACTTGTCAAGACAAGACAAGACAACTTGTCGAGTCTAGACAACTTTTCAAGACAAGATAAGACAAGGCAAGGCAAGGCAAGGCAAGGAAAGACAAGACAAGATAAGATAAGACAAGATAAGAAAGCTTGTCAAGACAAGACAAGACAAGGCAACTTGTCAAAACAAGACAACTTGTCAAGACAAGACAAGACAACAGAACACAACACAACGAAAGACAAGACAAGACAAGACAAGACAAGATAAGACAAGACAAGGTAAGACAAAATAACACAAGACAAGAAAAGACAAGAAAGAAAAGACAAGACAAGACAACTTGTCAAGACAAGACACTTGTTAAGACAAGACAAGACAAGACAAGACAAGACAAGACAAGACAAGACAAGACAAGACAAGACAAGGCAAGACAAGACAACTTGTCAAGACAAGACGACTTGTCAAGACAAGACAACTTGTCAAGACAAGACAACTTGTCAAGACAAGACAAGACAAGACAAGACAAGAAAAGACAAGACAAGACAAGACAACTTGTGAAAACAAAACAAGACAAGACAAAACAAGACAAGGCAAGACAAGACAAGACAAGACAAGGCAAGACAACTTGTCAAGACAAGACAACTTGTCAAGACAAGACAACTTGTCAAGACAAGACAACTTGTCAAGACAAGACAACTTGTCAAGACAAGACAACTTGCCAAGACAAGACAACTTGTCAAGACAAGACAACTTGTCAAGACAAGACAACTTGTAAAGACAAGTTAAGACAAGACAAGACAAGAAAAGACAAGACAAGACAAGACAAGACAAGACAAGACAAGACAAGACAAGACAAGACAAGAAAAGACAATACAATACAATACAATACAAGACAAGACAAGACAAGACAAGGCAAGGCAAGGCAAGGTAAGACCATACAAGACAAGACAATACAAAACAAGATAAGATAAGACAAGACAAGACAAGTTAAGAAAACTTGTCAAGACAAGACAAGACAAGACAAATTATCAAGACAAGACAAGACAAGACAAGACAAGACAAGACAAGACAAGACAAGACAAGATAAGACAAGACAACTTGTCAAGACAAGCTAACTTGTCAAGACAAGCCAACTTGTCAAGACAAGACAACTTGTAAAGACAAGACAAGACAAGGCAAGGCAAGGCAAGACAAGACAAGACAAGACAAGACAAGACAAGACAAGACAAGACAAGACAAGACAAGACAAGACAAGACAAGATAAGAAAACTTGTCAAGACAAGTCAAGGCAACTTGTCAAAACAAGACAACTTGTCAAGACAAGACAAGACAAGACAAGGCAAGGCAAGACAAGACAAGACAAGACAAGAAAAGACAAGACAAGACAAGACAAGAAAAGACAAGAAAAGAAAAGACAACACAAGACAAGACAAGACAAGACAAGACAAGATAAGAAAACTTGTCAAGAGAAGACAACTTGTCAAGACAAGTTAAGACAAGAAAAGAGAAGACAAGAAAAGAAAAGACAAGAAAACTTGTCAAATCAAGACAAGGCAACTTTTCAAAACAGGACAACTTGTCAAGACAAGACAAGACAAGACAACGAAAGGCAATACAAGACAAGACAAGACAAGATAAGACAAGTCAAGGTAAGACAAAACAACACAACACAAGAAAACACAAGAAAAGAAAAGACAAGACAAGACAAGACAATTTGTCAAGACAAGACAACTTGTCAAGACAAGACAACTTGTCAAGACAAGACAACTTGTCAAGACAAGACAACTTGTCAAGACAAGACAACTTGTCAAGGCAAGACAACTTGTCAAGACAAGACAACTTGTCAAGACAAGACAACTTGTCAAGACAAGACAACTTTTAAAGACAAGACAAGACAAGACAAGTCAAGACAAGACAAGACAAGACAAGACAAGACAAGACAAGACAAGACAAGACAAGACAAGACAAGACAAGACAAGACATGACAAGACAAGACAAGAAAAGACAAGACAAGACATGACATGACAAGACAACTTGCCAAGACAAGACAAGACAAGGCAAGGCAAGACAAGACAAGACAAGACAAGACAAGACAAGACAAGGCAAGACAAGACAAGACAAGGCAACTTGTCAAAACAAGGCAAGACAAGACAAGACAAGATAAGAAAACTTGTCAAGAGAAGAAAACTTGTCAAGACAAGTTAAGACAAGAAAAGAGAAGACAAGAAAAGAAAAGACAAGAAAACTTGTCAAATCAAGACAAGGCAACTTTTCAAAACAAGACAACTTGTCAAGACAAGACAAGACAAGACAACGAAAGGCAATACAAGATAAGACAAGACAAGATAAGACAAGTCAACGTAAGACAAAACAACACAACACAAGAAAACACAAGAAAAGAAAAGACAAGACAAGACAAGACAACTTGTCAAGACAAGACAACTTGTCAAGAAAAGACAACTTGTCAAGACAAGACAACTTGTCAAGACAAGACAACTTTTCAAGACAAGACAACTTGTCAAGACAAGACAACTTGTCAAGACAAGACAACTTGTAAAGACAAGACAAGACAAGACAAGTCAAGACAAGACAAGACAAGACAAGACAAGACAAGACAAGACAAGACAAGACAAGACAAGACAAGACAAGACAAGACAAGATAAGACAAGACAAGACAAGACAAGACAAGACAAGACAAGACAAGACAAGACAAGACAAGACAAGACATGACAAGACAAGACAAGACAAGAAAAGACAAGACAAGACATGACATGACAAGACAAGACAACTTGCCAAGACAAGACAAGACAAGACAAGGCAAGGCAAGACAAGACAAGACAAGACAAGACAAGACAAGACAAGACAAGACAAGACAAGACAAGACAATACAAGGCAAGACAAGACAAGACAAGAAAACTTGTCTAGACAAGACAACTTGTCAAGTCTAGACAACTTGTCAAGACAAGACAAGACAAGACAAGACAAGACAAGACAAAACAAGACAAGACAAGGCAAGACAAGACAAGACAAGACAAGAAAAGACAAGACAAGACATGACATGACAAGACAAGACAACTTGCCAAGACAAGACAAGACAAGACAAGGCAAGGCAAGACAAGACAAGACAAGACAAGACAAGACAAGACAAGACAAGACAAGACAAGACAAGACAAGACAAGACAATACAAGGCAAGACAAGACAAGACAAGAAAACTTGTCAAGACAAGACAACTTGTCAAGTCTAGACAACTTGTCAAGACAAGACAAGACAAGACAAGACAAGACAAGACAAAACAAAACAAGACAAGACAAGACAAGGCAAGACAAGATAAGAAAACTTGTCAAGACAAGACAAGACCAGACAACTTATCAAGACAAGACCAGACAAGAAAAGACAAGACAAGATAAGAAAACTTGTCAAGACAAGACAAGACAACTTGTCGAGTCTAGACAACTTGTCAAGACAAGATAAGACAAGACAAGGCAAGGCAAGGAAAGACAAGACAAGATAAGACAAGATAAGGAAGCTTGTCAAGACAATACAAGACAAGGCAACTTGTCAAAACAAGACAACTTGTCAAGACAAGACAAGACAACAGAACACAACACAACGAAAGACAAGACAACATAAGACAAGACAAGGTAAGACAAAATAACACAAGACAAGAAAAGACAAGAAAGAAAAGACAAGACAAGACAACTTGTCAAGACAAGACACTTGTTAAGACAAGACAAGACAAGACAAGACAAGACAAGACAAGACAAGACAAGACAAGACAAGACAACTTGTCAAGACAAGACAAGACTAGACAAGACAAGACAAGACAAGACAAGACAAGACAAGACAAGACAAGACAAGACAAGACAAGACAAGACAAGATAAGAAAAGACAAGATAAGACAAGACAACTTGTCAAGACAAGACAAGACAAGACAATACAATACAAGACAAGACAAGACAAGACAAGACAAGGCAAGACCAGACAAGACAAGACAAGACAAGACAAGACCTGACAAATTGTCAATACAACACAACTTGTCAAGACAAGACAACTTGTCAAGACAAGACAACTTGTCAAGAAAAGACAACTTGTCAAGACAAGACAACTTGTAAAGACAAGACAAGACAAGACAAGACAAGACAAGACAAGACAAGACAAGATATGACAAGACATCACAAGACAAGAAAAGACAAAACAAGACAAGACAAGACAACTTGTCAACACAAAACAAGACAAGACAAGACAAGACAAGACATGATAAGACAACTTGTCATGACAAGACAAGACAACTTTTCAAGAGAAGACAAGACAATACAAGACAAGACAAGACAAGACAAGACAAGACAAGACAAGACAAGACAAGGCAATACATGACAAGACAAGACAAGAAAAGACAAAACAAGACAAGGTAAGACAATGGAAGGCAATACAAGACCAGACAAGACAAGACCAGACAAGACATGATAAGACAACTTGTCATGACAAGACAAGACAACTTTTCAAGAGAAGACAAGACAAGACAAGACAAGATAATACAATACAAGACAAAAAAAGGCAAGCCAAGGCAAGACAAGACAAGACAAGACAAGACAAGACAAGACAAGACAAGACAAGACAAGACAAGACAAGACAAGGAAAGGCAATACAAGACAATACAAGACAAGATAAGACAAGACAAGGTAAGACAAAACAACAAAAGACAAGACAAGACAAGAAAAGAAAAGACAACACAACACAACACAACACAACACAATTTGTCAACACAAGACAACTTGTCAAGGCAAGACAACTTGTCAAGACAAGACAACTTGTCAAGACAAGACAACTTGTCAAGACAAGACAACTTGTAAAGAAAAGACAAGACAAGACAAGCCAAGCCAAGGCAAGACAAGACAAGACAAGACAAGACAAAACAAGACAAGACAAGACAAGACAAGACAAGACAACACAACACAACACAACACAAGACATGACATGACAAGACAAGAAAAGACAAGACAAGACAACTTGTCAAGACAAGAAAGACAAGACAAGACAAGGCAAGACAAGACAAGACAAGACAAGACAAGACAAGGCAAGGCAAGACAAGACAAGACAAGACAAGACAACTTGTCAATACAACACAAGACAAGACAAGACAAGACAAGACAAGACAAGACACAAGACAAGATAAGAAAACATGTCAAGACAAGAAAAGCAAGACAACTTATCAAGACAAGACAAGACAAGACAAGACAAGAAAAGACAAGACAATATAAGAAAACTTGTCAAGACAAGACAACTTGTCAAGTCTAGACAACTTGTCAAGACAAGATAAGACAAGACAAGACAAGACAAGACAAGACCAGACAAATTGTCAATACAAGACAAGACAAGTCAAGACAAGACAAGACATGATAAGACAACTTGTCATGACAAGACAAGACAACTTTTCAAGACAAGACAAGACAAGACAAGACAAGTTGTCAAGACAAGACAAGTTGTCAAGACAAGACAAGTTGTCAAGACAAGACAACTTGTCAAGACAAGACAACTTGTCAAGACAAGACAACTTGTCAAGACAAGACAAGACAAGGAAAGGCAATACAAGACAATACAAGACAAGATAAGACAAGACAAGGTAAGACAAAACAACAAAAGACAAGACAAGACAAGAAAAGAAAAGACAACACAACACAACACAACACAATTTGTCAACACAAGACAACTTGTCAAGGCAAGACAACTTGTCAAGACAAGACAACTTGTCAAGACAAGACAACTTGTCAAGACAAGACAACTTGTAAAGAAAAGACAAGACAAGACAAGCCAAGCCAAGCCAAGGCAAGACAAGACAATACAAGACAAGACAAGACAAGACAAAACAAGACAAGACAAGACAAGACAAGCCAAGACAAGACAACACAACACAACACAACACAAGACATGACAAGACAAGAAAAGACAAGACAAGACAACTTGTCAAGACAAGAAAGACAAGACAAGACAAGACAAGGCAAGACAAGACAAGACAAGACAAGGCAAGGCAAGACAAGGCAAGGCAAGACAAGACAAGACAAGACTAGACAACTTGTCAATACAACACAAGACAAGACAAGACAAGACAAGACAAGACAAGACAAGACACAAGACAAGATAAGAAAACAAGTCAAGACAAGAAAAGCAAGACAACTTATCAAGACAAGACAAGACAAGAAAAGACAAGACAAGATAAGAAAACTTGTCAAGACAAGACAAGACAACTTGTCAAGTCTAAACAACTTGTCAAGACAAGATAAGACAAGACAAGACAAGACAAGACAAGACCAGACAAATTGTCAATACAAGACAAGACAAGTCAAGACAAGACAAGGCATGATAAGACAACTTGTCATGACAAGACAAGACAACTTGTCATGACAAGACAAGACAAGACAAGACAAGTTGTCAAGACAAGACAAGTTGTCAAGACAAGACAAGTTGTCAAGACAAGACAAGTTGTCAAGACAAGACAAGTTGTCAAGACAAGACAACTTGTCAAGACAAGACAACTTGTCAAGACAAGACAACTTGTCAAGACAAGACAAGACAAGACAAGGCAAGGCAAGACAAGACAAGACAAGACAAGACAAGACAATACAAGGCAAGACAAGAAAACTTGTCAAGACAAGACAACTTGTCAAGTCTAGACAACTTGTCAAGACAAGACAAGACAAGACAAGACAAGGCAAGACAAGATAAGAAAACTTGTCAAGACAAGACAAGACCAGACAACTTATCAAGACAAGACCAGACAAGAAAAGACAAGACAAGATAAGAAAACTTGTCAAGACAAGACAAGACAACTTGTCGAGTCTAGACAACTTGTCAAGACAAGATAAGACAAGACAAGGCAAGGCAAGGCAAGGAAAGACAAGACAAGATAAGACAAGATAAGAAAGCTTGTCAAGACAAGACAAGACAAAGCAACTTGTCAAAACAAGACAACTTGTCAAGACAAGACAAGACAACAGAACACAACACAACGAAAGACAAGACAAGACAAGACAAGATAAGACAAGACAAGGTAAGACAAAATAACACAAGACAAGAAAAGACAAGAAAGAAAAGACAAGACAAGACAACTTGTCAAGACAAGACACTTGTTAAGACAAGACAAGACAAGACAAGACAAGACAAGACAACTTGTCAAGACAAGACAAGACTAGACAAGACAAGACAAGACAAGACAAGACAAGACAAGACAAGACAAGACAAGATAAGAAAAGACAAGACAAGACAAGACAACTTGTCAAGACAAGACAAGACAAGACAATACAATACAAGACAAGACAAGACAAGACAAGGCAAGACCAGACAAGACAAGACAAGACAAGACAAGACAAGACAAGACAAATTGACAAAACAAGACAACTTGTCAAGACAAGACAAGACAACAGAACACAAACCAAACCCTAAAACTAACCCTAACCTAACCTTAATCCTAACCCTATTAAAAAGAAAAAACAAGACAAGACAAGACAAGACAAGACAAGACAAGACAAGACAAGACAAGACAAGACAAGACAAGACAAGACAAGACAAGACAAGACAAGACAAGACAAGACAAGACAAGACAAGACAAGAAAAGAAAAGACAAGACAAGACAAGACAAGACAAGACAAGACAAGACAAGACAAGACAAGACAAGACAATACAATACAAGAAAAGACAAGACAAGATAATAAAAGACAAGACAAGAAAAGACAAGATGAGAGAAGCCAAGAAAATAAAAGACAAGACAAGACAACTTGTCAAGACAAGACAAGACAACTTGTCAAGACAAGAAAAGACAGACAAGACAAGACAAGACAAGACAAGACAAGACAAGACAAGACAAGACAAGACAAGACAAGACAAGACAAGACAAGACAAGGAAAGGCAGCGCAAGACAATACAAGACAAGACATGGCAAGACAAACAAGACAAGACAAGACAAGACAAGACAAGACAAGACAAGACAAGATAAGACAAGACAATACAATACAAGACAAGATAAGAAAACTTGTCAAGACAAGACAATACAACTTGTCAAGACAAGAAAAGACAAGACAAGAAAAGACAAGACAAGAAAAGACAAGAAACGACAAGACAAGAAAAGACAAGAAACGACAAGAAAAGACAAGACCAGACAACTTGTCAAGACAAGACAAGACAACTTGTCAAGACAAGACAAGACAAGGCAAGGCAAGACAAGGCAAGACAAGACAAGACAAGACAAGACAAGACAAGGCAAGACAAGACAACTTGTCAAGACAAGACAAGACAACTTGTCAAGACAAGACAAGAAAAGACAAGACAAGACAACACAACACAACACAACACAACACGAGACAAGACAAGACAATTTGTCAAGTCAAGACAACTTGTCAAGACAAGACAAGGCAAGACAAGACAAGACAAGACAAGACAAGACAAGACAAGACAAGACAAGACAAGACAAGACAAGACAAGACAAGACAAGACAAGACAAGACAAGACAAGACAAGACAAGACATGACAAGACAAGACAAGAAAAGACAAGACAAGACATGACATGACAAGACAACTTGCCAAGACAAGACAAGACAAGACAAGGCAAGGCAAGACAAGACAAGACAAGACAAGACAAGACAAGGCAAGACAAGACAAGACAAGAAAACTTGTCAAGACAAGACAACTTGTCAAGTCTAGACAACTTGTCAAGACAAGACAAGACAAGACAAGGCAAGACAAGACAAGACAAGAAAAGACAAGACAAGACAAGACAAGACAAGAAAAGACAATACAATACAATACAAGACAAGACAAGACAAGGCAAGGCAAGGCAAGGCAAGGTAAGACCATACAAGACAAGACAATACAAAACAAGATAAGATAAGACAAGACAAGACAAGTTAAGAAAACTTGTCAAGACAAGACAAGACAAATTATCAAGACAAGACAAGACAAGACAAGACAAGACAAGACAAGACAAGACAAGATAAGACAAGACAACTTGTCAAGACAAGCTAACTTGTCAAGACAAGCCAACTTGTCAAGACAAGACAACTTGTAAAGACAAGACAAGACAAGGCAAGGCAAGACAAGACAAGACAAGACAAGACAAGACAAGACAAGACAAGACAAGACAAGATAAGAAAACTTGTCAAGACAAGTCAAGGCAACTTGTCAAAACAAGACAACTTGTCAAGACAAGACAAGACAAGACAAGGCAAGGCAAGACAAGACAAGACAAGACAAGAAAAGACAAGACAAGACAAGACAAGAAAAGACAAGACAAGAAAAGACAACACAAGACAAGACAAGACAAGACAAGACAAGACAAGACAAGACAAGATAAGAAAACTTGTCAAGAGAAGACAACTTGTCAAGACAAGGCAACTTGTCAAAACAAGGCAAGACAAGACAAGACAAGATAAGAAAACTTGTCAAGAGAAGAAAACTTGTCAAGACAAGTTAAGACAAGAAAAGAGAAGACAAGAAAAGAAAAAAGACAATAAAACTTGTCAAATCAAGACAAGGCAACTTTTCAAAACAAGACAACTTGTCAAGACAAGACAAGACAAGACAACGAAAGGCAGTACAAGACAAGACAAGACAAGATAAGACAAGTCAAGGTAAGACAAAACAACACAACACAAGAAAACACAAGAAAAGAAAAGACAAGACAAGACAACTTGTCAAGACAAGACAACTTGTCAAGAAAAGACAACTTGTCAAGACAAGACAACTTGTCAAGACAAGACAACTTCTCAAGACAAGACAACTTGTCAAGACAAGACAACTTGTCAAGACAAGACAACTTGTCAAGACAAGACAACTTGTAAAGACAAGACAAGACAAGACAACTTGTCAAGACAAGACAAGACAAGACAAGACAAGACAACTTGTCAAGACAAGACAAGACAAGACAAGACAAGACATGACAAGACAAGACAAGAAAAGACAAGACAAGACATGACATGACATGACAAGACAAGACAACTTGCCAAGACAAGACAAGACAAGGCAAGGCAAGACAAGACAAGACAAGACAAGACAAGACAAGACAAGACAAGACAAGACAAGACAAGACAAGACAAGACAATACAAGACAAGACAAGACAAGACAAGGCAAGGCAAGACAAGACAAGAAAACTTGTCAAGACAAGACAACTTGTCAAGTCTAGACAACTTGTCAAGACAAGACAAGACAAGACAAGACAAGACAAGACAAGACAAGACAAGGCAAGACAAGATAAGAAAACTTGTCAAGACAAGACAAGACAACTTATCAAGACAAGACCAGACAAGAAAAGACAAGACAAGATAAGAAAACTTGTCAAGACAAGACAAGACAACTTGTCGAGTCTAGACAACTTTTCAAGACAAGATAAGACAAGACAAGGCAAGGCAAGGCAAGGAAAGACAAGACAAGATAAGACAAGATAAGAAAGCTTGTCAAGACAAGACAAGACAAGGCAACTTGTCAAAACAAGACAACTTGTCAAGACAAGACAAGACAACAGAACACAACACAACGAAAGACAAGACAAGACAAGACAAGACAAGATAAGACAAGACAAGGTAAGACAAAATAACACAAGACAAGAAAAGACAAGAAAGAAAAGACAAGACAAGACAACTTGTCAAGACAAGACACTTGTTAAGACAAGACAAGACAAGACAAGACAAGACAAGACAAGACAAGACAAGACAAGGCAAGACAAGACAACTTGTCAAGACAAGACGACTTGTCAAGACAAGACAACTTGTCAAGACAAGACAACTTGTCAAGACAAGACAAGACAAGACAAGAAAAGACAAGACAAGACAAGACAACTTGTGAAAACAAAACAAGACAAGACAAAACAAGACAAGGCAAGACAAGACAAGACAAGACAAGGCAAGACAACTTGTCAAGACAAGACAACTTGTCAAGACAAGACAACTTGTCAAGACAAGACAACTTGTCAAGACAAGACAACTTGCCAAGACAAGACAACTTGTCAAGACAAGACAAGAAAAGACAAGACAAGACAACACAACACAACACAACACAACACGAGACAAGACAAGACAAGTCAAGTCAAGACAACTTGTCAAGACAAGACAAGGCAAGACAAGACAAGACAAGACAAGACAAGACAAGACAAGACAAGACAAGACAAGACAAGACAAGACAAGACAAGACAAGACAAGACAAGACAAGACAAGACATGACAAGACAAGACAAGAAAAGACAAGACAAGACATGACATGACAAGACAACTTGCCAAGACAAGACAAGACAAGACAAGGCAAGGCAAGACAAGACAAGACAAGACAAGACAAGACAAGGCAAGACAAGACAAGACAAGAAAACTTGTCAAGACAAGACAACTTGTCAAGTCTAGACAACTTGTCAAGACAAGACAAGACAAGACAAGGCAAGACAAGACAAGACAAGAAAAGACAAGACAAGACAAGACAAGACAAGAAAAGACAATACAATACAATACAAGACAAGACAAGACAAGACAAGGCAAGGCAAGGCAAGGTAAGACCATACAAGACAAGACAATACAAAACAAGATAAGATAAGACAAGACAAGACAAGTTAAGAAAACTTGTCAAGACAAGACAAGACAAATTATCAAGACAAGACAAGACAAGACAAGACAAGACAAGACAAGACAAGATAAGACAAGACAACTTGTCAAGACAAGCTAACTTGTCAAGACAAGCCAACTTGTCAAGACAAGACAACTTGTAAAGACAAGACAAGACAAGGCAAGGCAAGACAAGACAAGACAAGACAAGACAAGACAAGACAAGACAAGACAAGACAAGACAAGATAAGAAAACTTGTCAAGACAAGTCAAGGCAACTTGTCAAAACAAGACAACTTGTCAAGACAAGACAAGACAAGACAAGGCAAGGCAAGACAAGACAAGACAAGACAAGAAAAGACAAGACAAGACAAGACAAGAAAAGACAAGACAAGAAAAGACAACACAAGACAAGACAAGACAAGACAAGACAAGACAAGACAAGACAAGATAAGAAAACTTGTCAAGAGAAGACAACTTGTCAAGACAAGGCAACTTGTCAAAACAAGGCAAGACAAGACAAGACAAGATAAGAAAACTTGTCAAGAGAAGAAAACTTGTCAAGACAAGTTAAGACAAGAAAAGAGAAGACAAGAAAAGAAAAGACAATAAAACTTGTCAAATCAAGACAAGGCAACTTTTCAAAACAAGACAACTTGTCAAGACAAGACAAGACAAGACAACGAAAGGCAGTACAAGACAAGACAAGACAAGATAAGACAAGTCAAGGTAAGACAAAACAACACAACACAAGAAAACACAAGAAAAGAAAAGACAAGACAAGACAACTTGTCAAGACAAGACAACTTGTCAAGAAAAGACAACTTGTCAAGACAAGACAACTTGTCAAGACAAGACAACTTGTCAAGACAAGACAACTTGTCAAGACAAGACAACTTGTCAAGACAAGACAACTTGTCAAGACAAGACAACTTGTAAAGACAAGACAAGACAAGACAACTTGTCAAGACAAGACAAGACAAGACAAGACAAGACAACTTGTCAAGACAAGACAAGACAAGACAAGACAAGACATGACAAGACAAGACAAGAAAAGACAAGACAAGACATGACATGACATGACAAGACAAGACAACTTGCCAAGACAAGACAAGACAAGGCAAGGCAAGACAAGACAAGACAAGACAAGACAAGACAAGACAAGACAAGACAAGACAAGACAAGACAAGACAATACAAGACAAGACAAGACAAGACAAGGCAAGGCAAGACAAGACAAGAAAACTTGTCAAGACAAGACAACTTGTCAAGTCTAGACAACTTGTCAAGACAAGACAAGACAAGACAAGACAAGACAAGACAAGACAAGACAAGGCAAGACAAGATAAGAAAACTTGTCAAGACAAGACAAGACAACTTATCAAGACAAGACCAGACAAGAAAAGACAAGACAAGATAAGAAAACTTGTCAAGACAAGACAAGACAACTTGTCGAGTCTAGACAACTTTTCAAGACAAGATAAGACAAGACAAGGCAAGGCAAGGCAAGGAAAGACAAGACAAGATAAGACAAGATAAGAAAGCTTGTCAAGACAAGACAAGACAAGGCAACTTGTCAAAACAAGACAACTTGTCAAGACAAGACAAGACAACAGAACACAACACAACGAAAGACAAGACAAGACAAGACAAGACAAGATAAGACAAGACAAGGTAAGACAAAATAACACAAGACAAGAAAAGACAAGAAAGAAAAGACAAGACAAGACAACTTGTCAAGACAAGACACTTGTTAAGACAAGACAAGACAAGACAAGACAAGACAAGACAAGGCAAGACAAGACAACTTGTCAAGACAAGACGACTTGTCAAGACAAGACAACTTGTCAAGACAAGACAACTTGTCAAGACAAGACAAGACAAGACAAGAAAAGACAAGACAAGACAAGACAACTTGTGAAAACAAAACAAGACAAGACAAAACAAGACAAGGCAAGACAAGACAAGACAAGACAAGGCAAGACAACTTGTCAAGACAAGACAACTTGTCAAGACAAGACAACTTGTCAAGACAAGACAACTTGTCAAGACAAGACAACTTGCCAAGACAAGACAACTTGTCAAGACAAGACAAGAAAAGACAAGACAAGACAACACAACACAACACAACACAACACGAGACAAGACAAGACAATTTGTCAAGTCAAGACAACTTGTCAAGACAAGACAAGGCAAGACAAGACAAGACAAGACAAGACAAGACAAGACAAGACAAGACAAGACAAGACAAGACAAGACAAGACAAGACAAGACAAGACAAGACAAGACAAGACAAGACATGACAAGACAAGACAAGAAAAGACAAGACAAGACATGACATGACAAGACAACTTGCCAAGACAAGACAAGACAAGACAAGGCAAGGCAAGACAAGACAAGACAAGACAAGACAAGACAAGGCAAGACAAGACAAGACAAGAAAACTTGTCAAGACAAGACAACTTGTCAAGTCTAGACAACTTGTCAAGACAAGACAAGACAAGACAAGGCAAGACAAGACAAGACAAGAAAAGACAAGACAAGACAAGACAAGACAAGAAAAGACAATACAATACAATACAAGACAAGACAAGACAAGACAAGGCAAGGCAAGGCAAGGTAAGACCATACAAGACAAGACAATACAAAACAAGATAAGATAAGACAAGACAAGACAAGTTAAGAAAACTTGTCAAGACAAGACAAGACAAATTATCAAGACAAGACAAGACAAGACAAGACAAGACAAGACAAGACAAGATAAGACAAGACAACTTGTCAAGACAAGCTAACTTGTCAAGACAAGCCAACTTGTCAAGACAAGACAACTTGTAAAGACAAGACAAGACAAGGCAAGGCAAGACAAGACAAGACAAGACAAGACAAGACAAGACAAGACAAGACAAGACAAGACAAGATAAGAAAACTTGTCAAGACAAGTAAAGGCAACTTGTCAAAACAAGACAACTTGTCAAGACAAGACAAGACAAGACAAGGCAAGGCAAGACAAGACAAGACAAGACAAGAAAAGACAAGACAAGACAAGACAAGACAAGAAAAGACAAGACAAGAAAAGACAACACAAGACAAGACAAGACAAGACAAGACAAGACAAGACAAGATAAGAAAACTTGTCAAGAGAAGACAACTTGTCAAGACAAGGCAACTTGTCAAAACAAGGCAAGACAAGACAAGACAAGATAAGAAAACTTGTCAAGAGAAGAAAACTTGTCAAGACAAGTTAAGACAAGAAAAGAGAAGACAAGAAAAGAAAAGACAATAAAACTTGTCAAATCAAGACAAGGCAACTTTTCAAAACAAGACAACTTGTCAAGACAAGACAAGACAAGACAACGAAAGGCAGTACAAGACAAGACAAGACAAGATAAGACAAGTCAAGGTAAGACAAAACAACACAACACAAGAAAACACAAGAAAAGAAAAGACAAGACAAGACAACTTGTCAAGACAAGACAACTTGTCAAGAAAAGACAACTTGTCAAGACAAGACAACTTGTCAAGACAAGACAACTTCTCAAGACAAGACAACTTGTCAAGACAAGACAACTTGTCAAGACAAGACAACTTGTCAAGACAAGACAACTTGTAAAGACAAGACAAGACAAGACAACTTGTCAAGACAAGACAAGACAAGACAAGACAAGACAACTTGTCAAGACAAGACAAGACAAGACAAGACAAGACAAGACAAGACAAGACAAGACATGACAAGACAAGACAAGAAAAGACAAGACAAGACATGACATGACATGACAAGACAAGACAACTTGCCAAGACAAGACAAGACAAGGCAAGGCAAGACAAGACAAGACAAGACAAGACAAGACAAGACAAGACAAGACAAGACAAGACAAGACAAGACAAGACAAGACAAGGCAAGGCAAGACAAGACAAGAAAACTTGTCAAGACAAGACAACTTGTCAAGTCTAGACAACTTGTCAAGACAAGACAAGACAAGACAAGACAAGACAAGACAAGACAAGACAAGGCAAGACAAGATAAGAAAACTTGTCAAGACAAGACAAGACAACTTATCAAGACAAGACCAGACAAGAAAAGACAAGACAAGATAAGAAAACTTGTCAAGACAAGACAAGACAACTTGTCGAGTCTAGACAACTTTTCAAGACAAGATAAGACAAGACAAGGCAAGGCAAGGCAAGGAAAGACAAGACAAGATAAGACAAGATAAGAAAGCTTGTCAAGACAAGACAAGACAAGGCAACTTGTCAAAACAAGACAACTTGTCAAGACAAGACAAGACAACAGAACACAACACAACGAAAGACAAGACAAGACAAGACAAGACAAGATAAGACAAGACAAGGTAAGACAAAATAACACAAGACAAGAAAAGACAAGAAAGAAAAGACAAGACAAGACAACTTGTCAAGACAAGACACTTGTTAAGACAAGACAAGACAAGACAAGACAAGACAAGACAAGACAAGACAAGGCAAGACAAGACAACTTGTCAAGACAAGACGACTTGTCAAGACAAGACAACTTGTCAAGACAAGACAACTTGTCAAGACAAGACAAGACAAGACAAGAAAAGACAAGACAAGACAAGACAACTTGTGAAAACAAAACAAGACAAGACAAAACAAGACAAGGCAAGACAAGACAAGACAAGACAAGGCAAGACAACTTGTCAAGACAAGACAACTTGTCAAGACAAGACAACTTGTCAAGACAAGACAACTTGTCAAGACAAGACAACTTGCCAAGACAAGACAACTTGTCAAGACAAGACAACTTGTCAAGACAAGACAACTTGTAAAGACAAGTTAAGACAAGACAAGACAAGAAAAGACAAGACAAGACAAGACAAGACAAGAAAAGACAAGACAATACAAGACAAGACAAGACAAGACAAGATAAGAAAACTTGTCAAGACAAGTCAAGGCAACTTGTCAAAACAAGACAACTTGTCAAGACAAGACAAGACAAGACAAGGCAAGGCAAGACAAGACAAGACAAGACAAGAAAAGACAAGACAAGACAAGACAAGAAAAGACAAGAAAAGAAAAGACAACACAAGACAAGACAAGACAAGACAAGACAAGATAAGAAAACTTGTCAAGAGAAGACAACTTGTCAAGACAAGTTAAGACAAGAAAAGAGAAGACAAGAAAAGAAAAGACAAGAAAACTTGTCAAATCAAGACAAGGCAACTTTTCAAAACAGGACAACTTGTCAAGACAAGACAAGACAAGACAACGAAAGGCAATACAAGACAAGACAAGACAAGATAAGACAAGTCAAGGTAAGACAAAACAACACAACACAAGAAAACACAAGAAAAGACAAGACAACTTGTCAAGACAAGACAACTTGTCAAGACAAGACAACTTGTCAAGACAAGACAACTTGTCAAGACAAGACAACTTGTCAAGACAAGACAACTTGTCAAGACAAGACAACTTGTCAAGACAAGACAACTTGTCAAGACAAGACAACTTTTAAAGACAAGACAAGACAAGACAAGTCAAGACAAGACAAGACAAGGCAAGACAAGACAAGACAAGACAAGACAAGACAAGTCAAGACAAGACAAGACAAGACAAGACAAGACAAGACAAGACATGACAAGACAAGACAAGAAAAGACAAGACAAGACATGACATGACATGACAAGACAACTTGCCAAGACAAGACAAGACAAGGCAAGGCAAGACAAGACAAGACAAGACAAGACAAGACAAGACAAGACAAGACAAGACAAGACATGACAAGACAAGACAAGAAAAGACAAGACAAGACATGACATGACAAGACAACTTGCCAAGACAAGACAAGACAAGGCAAGGCAAGACAAGACAAGACAAGACATGACAAGACAAGACAAGGCAAGACAAGACAAGACAAGGCAACTTGTCAAAACAAGGCAAGACAAGACAAGACAAGATAAGAAAACTTGTCAAGAGAAGAAAACTTGTCAAGACAAGTTAAGACAAGAAAAGAGAAGACAAGAAAAGAAAAGACAAGAAAACTTGTCAAATCAAGACAAGGCAACTTTTCAAAACAAGACAACTTGTCAAGACAAGACAAGACAAGACAACGAAAGGCAATACAAGATAAGACAAGACAAGATAAGACAAGTCAACGTAAGACAAAACAACACAACACAAGAAAACACAAGAAAAGAAAAGACAACTTGTCAAGACAAGACAACTTGTCAAGACAAGACAACTTGTCAAGAAAAGACAACTTGTCAAGACAAGACAACTTGTCAAGACAAGACAACTTTTCAAGACAAGACAACTTGTCAAGACAAGACAACTTGTCAAGACAAGACAACTTGTAAAGACAAGATAAGACAAGACAAGTCAAGACAAGACAAGACAAGACAAGACAAGACAAGACAAGACAAGACAAGACAAGACAAGACAAGACAAGACAAGACAAGACAAGACAAGACAAGACAAGACAAGACAAGACAAGACAAGACAAGACATGACAAGACAAGACAAGACAAGAAAAGACAAGACAAGACATGACATGACAAGACAAGACAACTTGCCAAGACAAGACAAGACAAGACAAGGCAAGGCAAGGCAAGACAAGACAAGACAAGACAAGACAAGACAAGACAAGACAAGACAAGACAAGACAATACAAGGCAAGACAAGACAAGACAAGAAAACTTGTCAAGACAAGACAACTTGTCAAGTCTAGACAACTTGTCAAGACAAGACAAGACAAGACAAGACAAGACAAGACAAGACAAGACAAGACAAGGCAAGACAAGATAAGGAAACTTGTCAAGACAAGACAAGACCAGACAACTTATCAAGACAAGACCAGACAAGAAAAGACAAGACAAGATAAGAAAACTTGTCAAGACAAGACAAGACAACTTGTCGAGTCTAGACAACTTCTCAAGACAAGATAAGACAAGACAAGGCAAGGCAAGGAAAGACAAGACAAGATAAGACAAGATAAGAAAGCTTGTCAAGACAAGACAAGACAAGGCAACTTGTCAAAACAAGACAACTTGTCAAGACAAGACAAGACAACAGAACACAACACAACGAAAGACAAGACAAGATAAGACAAGACAAGGTAAGACAAAATAACACAAGACAAGAAAAGACAAGAAAGAAAAGACAAGACAAGACAACTTGTCAAGACAAGACACTTGTTAAGACAAGACAAGACAAGACAAGACAAGACAAGACAAGACAACTTGTCAAGACAAGACAAGACTAGACAAGACAAGACAAGACAAGACAAGACAAGACAAGACAAGACAAGACAAGACAAGACAAGACAAGACAAGACAAGACAAGATAAGAAAAGACAAGACAAGACAAGACAACTTGTCAAGACAAGACAAGACAAGACAATACAATACAAGACAAGACAAGACAAGACAAGGCAAGACCAGACAAGACAAGACAAGACAAGACAAGACCTGACAAATTGTCAATACAAGACAACTTGTCAAGACAAGACAACTTGTCAAGACAAGACAACTTGTCAAGAAAAGACAACTTGTCAAGACAAGACAACTTGTAAAGACAAGACAAGACAAGACAAGACAAGTCAAGACAAGACAAGATATGACAAGACATCACAAGACAAGAAAAGACAAAACAAGACAAGACAAGACAACTTGTCAACACAAAACAAGACAAGACAAGACAAGACAAGACATGATAAGACAACTTGTCATGACAAGACAAGACAACTTTTCAAGAGAAGACAAGACAATACAAGACAAGACAAGACAAGACAAGACAAGACAAGACAAGACAAGACAATACATGACAAGACAAGACAAGAAAAGACAAAACAAGACAAGGTAAGACAATGGAAGGCAATACAAGACCAGACAAGACAAGACCAGACAAGACATGATAAGACAACTTGTCATGACAAGACAAGACAACTTTTCAAGAGAAGACAAGACAAGACAAGACAAGATAATACAATACAAGACAAAAAAAGGCAAGCCAAGGCAAGACAAGACAAGACAAGACAAGACAAGACAAGACAAGATAAGACAAGACAACTTGTCAAGACAAGCTAACTTGTCAAGACAAGCCAACTTGTCAAGACAAGACAACTTGTAAAGACAAGACAAGACAAGGCAAGGCAAGACAAGACAAGACAAGACAAGACAAGACAAGACAAGACAAGACAAGATAAGAAAACTTGTCAAGACAAGTCAAGGCAACTTGTCAAAACAAGACAACTTGTCAAGACAAGACAAGACAAGACAAGGCAAGGCAAGACAAGACAAGACAAGACAAGAAAAGACAAGACAAGACAAGACAAGAAAAGACAAGACAAGAAAAGACAACACAAGACAAGACAAGACAAGACAAGACAAGACAAGACAAGATAAGAAAACTTTTCAAGAGAAGACAACTTGTCAAGACAAGGCAACTTGTCAAAACAAGGCAAGACAAGACAAGACAAGATAAGAAAACTTGTCAAGAGAAGAAAACTTGTCAAGACAAGTTAAGACAAGAAAAGAGAAGACAAGAAAAGAAAAGACAATAAAACTTGTCAAATCTAGACAAGGCAACTTTTCAAAACAAGACAACTTGTCAAGACAAGACAAGACAAGACAACGAAAGGCAGTACAAGACAAGACAAGACAAGATAAGACAAGTCAAGGTAAGACAAAACAACACAACACAAGAAAACACAAGAAAAGAAAAGACAAGACAAGACAAGACAACTTGTCAAGACAAGACAACTTGTCAAGAAAAGACAACTTGTCAAGACAAGACAACTTGTCAAGACAAGACAACTTGTCAAGACAAGACAACTTGTCAAGACAAGACAACTTGTCAAGACAAGACAACTTGTCAAGACAAGACAACTTGTAAAGACAAGACAAGACAAGACAAGTCAAGACAAGACAAGACAAGACAAGACAAGACAACTTGTCAAGACAACTTGTCAAGACAAGACAAGACAAGACAAGACAAGACAAGACAAGACAAGACAAGACAAGACAAGACAAGACAAGACAAGACATGACAAGACAAGACAAGAAAAGACAAGACAAGACATGACATGACAAGACAAGACAACTTGCCAAGACAAGACAAGACAAGGCAAGGCAAGACAAGACAAGACAAGACAAGACAAGACAAGACAAGACAAGACAAGACAAGACAAGACAAGACAAGACAAGGCAAGACAAGACAAGACAAGAAAACTTGTCAAGACAAGACAACTTGTCAAGTCTAGACAACTTGTCAAGACAAGACAAGACAAGACAAGACAAGACAAGACAAGACAAGGCAAGACAAGATAAGAAAACTTGTCAAGACAAGACAAGACAAGACAACTTATCAAGACAAGACCAGACAAGAAAAGAAAAGACAAGATAAGAAAACTTGTCAAGACAAGACAAGACAACTTGTCGAGTCTAGACAACTTTTCAAGACAAGATAAGACAAGACAAGGCAAGGCAAGGCAAGGAAAGACAAGACAAGATAAGACAAGATAAGAAAGCTTGTCAAGACAAGACAAGACAAGGCAACTTGTCAAAACAAGACAACTTGTCAAGACAAGACAAGACAACAGAACACAACACAACGAAAGACAAGACAAGACAAGACAAGACAAGATAAGACAAGACAAGGTAAGACAAAATAACACAAGACAAGAAAAGACAAGAAAGAAAAGACAAGACAAGACAACTTGTCAAGACAAGACACTTGTTAAGACAAGACAAGACAAGACAAGACAAGACAAGACAAGACAAGACAAGACAAGACAAGACAAGACAAGACAAGACAAGACAAGGCAAGACAAGACAACTTGTCAAGACAAGACGACTTGTCAAGACAAGACAACTTGTCAAGACAAGACAACTTGTCAAGACAAGACAAGACAAGACAAGAAAAGACAAGACAAGACAAGACAACTTGTGAAAACAAAACAAGACAAGACAAAACAAGACAAGGCAAGACAAGACAAGACAAGACAAGGCAAGACAACTTGTCAAGACAAGACAACTTGTCAAGACAAGACAACTCGTCAAGACAAGACAACTTGCCAAGACAAGACAACTTGTCAAGACAAGACAACTTGTCAAGACAAGACAACTTGTCAATACAAGACAACTTGTAAAGACAAGTTAAGACAAGACAAGACAAGAAAAGACAAGACAAGACAAGACAAGACAAGACAAGACAAGACAAGACAAGACAAGACAAGACAAGACAAGACAAGACAAGACAAGACAAGACAAGATAAGAAAGCTTGTCAAGACAAGACAAGACAAGGCAACTTGTCAAAACAAGACAACTTGTCAAGACAAGACAAGACAACAGAACACAAACCAAACCCTAAAAGTAACCCTAACCTAACCTTAATCCTAACCCTATTAAAAAGAAAAAACAAGACAAGACAAGACAAGACAAGACAAGACAAGACAAGACAAGACAAGACAAGACAAGACAAGACAAGACAAGAAAAGAAAAGACAAGACAAGACAAGACAAGACAAGACAAGACAAGACAAGACAAGACAAGACAAAACAAAACAAGACAAGACAATACAATACAAGAAAAGACAAGACAAGACAATAAAAGACAAGACAAGAAAAGACAAGATGAGAGAAGCCAAGAAAATAAAAGACAAGACAAGACAACTTGTCAAGACAAGACAAGACAGCTTGTCAAGACAAGAAAAGACAGACAAGACAAGACAAGACAAGACAAGACAAGACAAGACAAGACAAGACAAGACAAGACAAGACAAGACAAGACAAGACAAGACAAGACAAGACAAGACAAGACAAGACAAGACAAGGAAAGGCAGCGCAAGACAATACAAGACAAGACATGGCAAGACAAACAAGACAAGACAAGACAAGACAAGACAAGACAAGACAAGATAAGACAAGACAATACAATACAAGACAAGATAAGAAAACTTGTCAAGACAAGACAATACAACTTGTCAAGACAAGAAAAGACAAGACAAGAAAAGACAAGACAAGAAAAGACAAGAAACGACAAGAAAAGACAAGACCAGACAACTTGTCAAGACAAGACAAGACAACTTGTCAAGACAAGACAAGACAAGGCAAGGCAAGACAAGGCAAGACAAGACAAGACAAGACAAGACAAGACAAGGCAAGACAAGACAACTTGTCAAGACAAGACAAGACAACTTGTCAAGACAAGACAAGAAAAGACAAGACAAGACAAGACAACACAACACAACACAACACGAGACAAGACAAGACAATTTGTCAAGTCAAGACAACTTGTCAAGACAAGACAAGGCAAGAAAAGACAAGACAAGACAAGACAAGACAAGACAAGACAAGACAAGACAAGACAAGACAAGACAAGACAAGACAAGACAAGACAAGACAAGACAAGACAAGACAAGACAAGACAAGACATGACAAGACAAGACAAGAAAAGACAAGACAAGACATGACATGACAAGACAACTTGCCAAGACAAGACAAGACAAGACAAGGCAAGGCAAGACAAGACAAGACAAGACAAGACAAGACAAGGCAAGACAAGACAAGACAAGAAAACTTGTCAAGACAAGACAACTTGTCAAGTCTAGACAACTTGTCAAGACAAGACAAGACAAGACAAGACAAGACAAGGCAAGACAAGACAAGACAAGAAAAGACAAGACAAGACAAGACAAGACAAGAAAAGACAATACAATACAAGACAAGACAAGACAAGACAAGACAAGACAAGGCAAGGCAAGGCAAGGCAAGGTAAGACCATACAAGACAAGACAATACAAAACAAGATAAGATAAGACAAGACAAGACAAGTTAAGAAAACTTGTCAAGACAAGACAAGACAAGACAAATTATCAAGACAAGACAAGACAAGACAAGACAAGACAAGATAAGACAAGACAACTTGTCAAGACAAGCTAACTTGTCAAGACAAGCCAACTTGTCAAGACAAGACAACTTGTAAAGACAAGACAAGACAAGGCAAGGCAAGACAAGACAAGACAAGACAAGACAAGACAAGACAAGATAAGAAAACTTGTCAAGACAAGTCAAGGCAACTTGTCAAAACAAGACAACTTGTCAAGACAAGACAAGACAAGACAAGGCAAGGCAAGACAAGACAAGACAAGACAAGAAAAGACAAGACAAGACAAGACAAGAAAAGACAAGACAAGAAAAGACAACACAAGACAAGACAAGACAAGACAAGACAAGACAAGACAAGACAAGATAAGAAAACTTGTCAAGAGAAGACAACTTGTCAAGACAAGGCAACTTGTCAAAACAAGGCAAGACAAGACAAGACAAGATAAGAAAACTTGTCAAGAGAAGAAAACTTGTCAAGACAAGTTAAGACAAGAAAAGAGAAGACAAGAAAAGAAAAGACAATAAAACTTGTCAAATCAAGCCAAGGCAACTTTTCAAAACAAGACAACTTGTCAAGACAAGACAAGACAAGACAACGAAAGGCAGTACAAGACAAGACAAGACAAGATAAGACAAGTCAAGGTAAGACAAAACAACACAACACAAGAAAACACAAGAAAAGAAAAGACAAGACAAGACAAGACAACTTGTCAAGACAAGACAACTTGTCAAGAAAAGACAACTTGTCAAGACAAGACAACTTGTCAAGACAAGACAACTTGTCAAGACAAGACAACTTGTCAAGACAAGACAACTTGTCAAGACAAGACAACTTGTCAAGACAAGACAACTTGTAAAGACAAGACAAGACAAGACAAGTCAAGACAAGACAAGACAAGACAAGACAACTTGTCAAGACAACTTGTCAAGACAACTTGTCAAGACAAGACAAGACAAGACAAGACAAGACAAGACAAGACAAGACAAGACAAGACAAGACAAGACAAGACAAGACAAGACAAGACAAGAAAAGACAATACAATACAAGACAAGACAAGACAAGACAAGACAAGACAAGGCAAGGCAAGGCAAGGCAAGGTAAGACCATACAAGACAAGACAATACAAAACAAGATAAGATAAGACAAGACAAGACAAGTTAAGAAAACTTGTCAAGACAAGACAAGACAAGACAAATTATCAAGACAAGACAAGACAAGACAAGACAAGACAAGATAAGACAAGACAACTTGTCAAGACAAGCTAACTTGTCAAGACAAGCCAACTTGTCAAGACAAGACAACTTGTAAAGACAAGACAAGACAAGGCAAGGCAAGACAAGACAAGACAAGACAAGACAAGACAAGACAAGACAAGATAAGAAAACTTGTCAAGACAAGTCAAGGCAACTTGTCAAAACAAGACAACTTGTCAAGACAAGACAAGACAAGACATGGCAAGGCAAGACAAGACAAGACAAGACAAGAAAAGACAAGACAAGACAAGACAAGAAAAGACAAGACAAGAAAAGACAACACAAGACAAGACAAGACAAGACAAGACAAGACAAGACAAGACAAGACAAGACAAGACAAGACAACTTGTCAAGAGAAGACAACTTGTCAAGACAAGGCAACTTGTCAAAACAAGGCAAGACAAGACAAGACAAGATAAGAAAACTTGTCAAGAGAAGAAAACTTGTCAAGACAAGTTAAGACAAGAAAAGAGAAGACAAGAAAAGAAAAGACAATAAAACTTGTCAAATCAAGCCAAGGCAACTTTTCAAAACAAGACAACTTGTCAAGACAAGACAAGACAAGACAACGAAAGGCAGTACAAGACAAGACAAGACAAGATAAGACAAGTCAAGGTAAGACAAAACAACACAACACAAGAAAACACAAGAAAAGAAAAGACAAGACAAGACAAGACAACTTGTCAAGACAAGACAACTTGTCAAGAAAAGACAACTTGTCAAGACAAGACAACTTGTCAAGACAAGACAACTTGTCAAGACAAGACAACTTGTCAAGACAAGACAACTTGTCAAGACAAGACAACTTGTCAAGACAAGACAACTTGTAAAGACAAGACAAGACAAGACAAGTCAAGACAAGACAAGACAAGACAAGACAACTTGTCAAGACAACTTGTCAAGACAACTTGTCAAGACAAGACAAGACAAGACAAGACAAGACAAGACAAGACAAGACAAGACAAGACAAGACAAGACATGACAAGACAAGACAAGAAAAGACAAGACAAGACATGACATGACAAGACAAGACAACTTGCCAAGACAAGACAAGACAAGGCAAGGCAAGACAAGACAAGACAAGACAAGACAAGACAAGACAAGACAAGACAAGACAAGACAAGACAAGACAAGGCAAGACAAGACAAGACAAGAAAACTTGTCAAGACAAGACAACTTGTCAAGTCTAGACAACTTGTCAAGACAAGACAAGACAAGACAAGACAAGGCAAGACAAGATAAGAAAACTTGTCAAGACAAGACAAGACAAGACAACTTATCAAGACAAGACCAGACAAGAAAAGACAAGACAAGATAAGAAAACTTGTCAAGACAAGACAAGACAACTTGTCGAGTCTAGACAACTTTTCAAGACAAGATAAGACAAGACAAGGCAAGGCAAGGCAAGGAAAGACAAGACAAGATAAGACAAGATAAGAAAGCTTGTCAAGACAAGACAAGACAAGGCAACTTGTCAAAACAAGACAACTTGTCAAGACAAGACAAGACAACAGAACACAACACAACGAAAGACAAGACAAGACAAGACTAGACAAGATAAGACAAGACAAGGTAAGACAAAATAACACAAGACAAGAAAAGACAAGAAAGAAAAGACAAGACAAGACAACTTGTCAAGACAAGACACTTGTTAAGACAAGAATAGACAAGACAAGACAAGACAAGACAAGACAAGGCAAGACAAGACAACTTGTCAAGACAAGACGACTTGTCAAGACAAGACAACTTGTCAAGACAAGACAACTTGTCAAGACAAGACAAGACAAGACAAGAAAAGACAAGACAAGACAAGACAACTTGTGAAAACAAAACAAGACAAGACAAAACAAGACAAGGCAAGACAAGACAAGACAAGACAAGGCAAGACAACTTGTCAAGACAAGACAACTTGTCAAGACAAGACAACTTGTCAAGACAAGACAACTTGTCAAGACAAGACAACTTGTCAAGACAAGACAACTTGCCAAGACAAGACAACTTGTCAAGACAAGACAACTTGTCAAGACAAGACAACTTGTAAAGACAAGTTAAGACAAGACAAGACAAGAAAAGACAAGACAAGACAAGACAAGACAAGAAAAGACAATACAATACAATACAAGACAAGACAAGACAAGACAAGACAAGGCAAGGCAAGGCAAGGTAAGACCATACAAGACAAGACAATACAAAACAAGATAAGATAAGACAAGACAAGACAAGTTAAGAAAACTTGTCAAGACAAGACAAGACAAGACAAATTATCAAGACAAGACAAGACAAGACAAGACAAGACAAGACAAGACAAGACAAGACAAGATAAGACAAGACAACTTGTCAAGACAAGCTAACTTGTCAAGACAAGCCAACTTGTCAAGACAAGACAACTTGTAAAGACAAGACAAGACAAGGCAAGGCAAGGCAAGACAAGACAAGACAAGACAAGACAAGACAAGACAAGACAAGACAAGACAAGACAAGACAAGACAAGACAAGACAAGATAAGAAAACTTGTCAAGACAAGTCAAGGCAACTTGTCAAAACAAGACAACTTGTCAAGACAAGACAAGACAAGACAAGGCAAGGCAAGACAAGACAAGACAAGACAAGACAAGAAAAGACAAGACAAGACAAGACAAGAAAAGACAAGAAAAGAAAAGACAACACAAGACAAGACAAGACAAGACAAGACAAGACAAGATAAGAAAACTTGTCAAGAGAAGACAACTTGTCAAGACAAGTTAAGACAAGAAAAGAGAAGACAAGAAAAGAAAAGACAAGAAAACTTGTCAAATCAAGACAAGGCAACTTTTCAAAACAGGACAACTTGTCAAGACAAGACAAGACAAGACAACGAAAGGCAATACAAGACAAGACAAGACAAGATAAGACAAGTCAAGGTAAGACAAAACAACACAACACAAGAAAACACAAGAAAAGAAAAGACAAGACAAGACAAGACAACTTGTCAAGACAAGACAACTTGTCAAGACAAGACAACTTGTCAAGACAAGACAACTTGTCAAGACAAGACAACTTGTCAAGACAAGACAACTTGTCAAGACAAGACAACTTGTCAAGACAAGACAACTTGTCAAGACAAGACAACTTGTCAAGACAAGACAACTTGTCAAGACAAGACAACTTTTAAAGACAAGACAAGACAAGTCAAGACAAGACAAGACAAGACAAGACAAGACAAGACAAGACAAGACAAGACAAGACATGACAAGACAAGACAAGAAAAGACAAGACAAGACATGACATGACAAGACAACTTGCCAAGACAAGACAAGACAAGGCAAGGCAAGACAAGACAAGACAAGACAAGACAAGACAAGACAAGGCAAGACAAGACAAGACAAGGCAACTTGTCAAAACAAGGCAAGACAAGACAAGACAAGATAAGAAAACTTGTCAAGAGAAGACAACTTGTCAAGACAAGTTAAGACAAGAAAAGAGAAGACAAGAAAAGAAAAGACAAGAAAACTTGTCAAATCAAGACAAGGCAACTTTTCAAAACAAGACAACTTGTCAAGACAAGACAAGACAAGACAACGAAAGGCAATACAAGATAAGACAAGACAAGATAAGACAAGTCAACGTAAGACAAAACAACACAACACAAGAAAACACAAGAAAAGAAAAGACAAGACAAGACAAGACAACTTGTCAAGACAAGACAACTTGTCAAGAAAAGACAACTTGTCAAGACAAGACAACTTGTCAAGACAAGACAACTTTTCAAGACAAGACAACTTGTCAAGACAAGACAACTTGTCAAGACAAGACAACTTGTAAAGACAAGACAAGACAAGACAAGTCAAGACAAGACAAGACAAGACAAGACAAGACAAGACAAGACAAGACAAGACAAGATAAGAAAACTTGTCAAGACAAGTCAAGGCAACTTGTCAAAACAAGACAACTTGTCAAGACAAGACAAGACAAGACAAGGCAAGGCAAGACAAGACAAGACAAGACAAGACAAGAAAAGACAAGACAAGACAAGACAAGAAAAGACAAGAAAAGAAAAGACAACACAAGACAAGACAAGACAAGACAAGACAAGACAAGATAAGAAAACTTGTCAAGAGAAGACAACTTGTCAAGACAAGTTAAGACAAGAAAAGAGAAGACAAGAAAAGAAAAGACAAGAAAACTTGTCAAATCAAGACAAGGCAACTTTTCAAAACAGGACAACTTGTCAAGACAAGACAAGACAAGACAACGAAAGGCAATACAAGACAAGACAAGACAAGATAAGACAAGTCAAGGTAAGACAAAACAACACAACACAAGAAAACACAAGAAAAGAAAAGACAAGACAAGACAAGACAACTTGTCAAGACAAGACAACTTGTCAAGACAAGACAACTTGTCAAGACAAGACAACTTGTCAAGACAAGACAACTTGTCAAGACAAGACAACTTGTCAAGACAAGACAACTTGTCAAGACAAGACAACTTGTCAAGACAAGACAACTTGTCAAGACAAGACAACTTGTCAAGACAAGACAACTTTTAAAGACAAGACAAGACAAGTCAAGACAAGACAAGACAAGACAAGACAAGACAAGACAAGACAAGACAAGACAAGACATGACAAGACAAGACAAGAAAAGACAAGACAAGACATGACATGACAAGACAACTTGCCAAGACAAGACAAGACAAGGCAAGGCAAGACAAGACAAGACAAGACAAGACAAGACAAGACAAGGCAAGACAAGACAAGACAAGGCAACTTGTCAAAACAAGGCAAGACAAGACAAGACAAGATAAGAAAACTTGTCAAGAGAAGAAAACTTGTCAAGACAAGTTAAGACAAGAAAAGAGAAGACAAGAAAAGAAAAGACAAGAAAACTTGTCAAATCAAGACAAGGCAACTTTTCAAAACAAGACAACTTGTCAAGACAAGACAAGACAAGACAACGAAAGGCAATACAAGATAAGACAAGACAAGATAAGACAAGTCAACGTAAGACAAAACAACACAACACAAGAAAACACAAGAAAAGAAAAGACAAGACAAGACAAGACAACTTGTCAAGACAAGACAACTTGTCAAGAAAAGACAACTTGTCAAGACAAGACAACTTGTCAAGACAAGACAACTTTTCAAGACAAGACAACTTGTCAAGACAAGACAACTTGTCAAGACAAGACAACTTGTCAAGACAAGACAACGACAAGACAAGACAAGACAAGACAAGACAAGACAAGACAAGACAAGACAAGACAAGACAAGACAAGACAAGACAAGACAAGACAAGACAAGACAAGACAAGACAAGACACAAGACAAGACAAGACAAGACAAGACAAGACAGACAAGACAAGACAAGACAAGACAAGACAAGACAAGACAAGACAAGACAAGACAAAGACAAGACAAGACAAGACAAGACAAGACAAGACAAGACAAGACAAGACAAGACAAGACAAGACAAGACAAGACAAGGCAAGACAAGACAAGACAAGACAAGACAAGACAAGACAAGACAAGACAAGACAAGACAAGACAAGACAAGACAAGACAAGACAAGACAAGACAAGACAAGACAAGACAAGACTTGTCAAGACAAGACAAGAAAGACTTGTCAAGACAAGACAAGACAAGACAAGACAAGACAAGACAAGACAAGACAAGACAAGACAAGACAAGATAAGAAAACTTGTCAAGACAAGACAAGACAACTTGCCAGACAACTTGTCAAGACAAGACAAGACAGACAAGACAAGAAAAGACAAGACAAGACAAGATAAGAAAACTTGTCAAGACAAGACAAGACAACTTGTCGAGTCTAGACAACTTGTCAAGACAAGATAAGACAAGACAAGACAAGGCAAGGCAAGACAAGACAAGACAAGACAAGATAAGACAAGATAAGAAAGCTTGTCAAGACAAGACAAGACAAGGCAACTTGTCAAAACAAGACAACTTGTCAAGACAAGACAAGACAACAGAACACAACACAACGAAAGACAAGACAAGATAAGACAAGACAAGGTAAGACAAAATAACACAAGACAAGAAAAGACAAGAAAGAAAAGACAAGACAAGACAACTTGTCAAGACAAGACACTTGTTAAGACAAGACAAGACAAGACAAGACAAGACAAGACAAGACAAGACAAGACAAGACAACTTGTCAAGACAAGACAAGACAAGACAAGACAAGACAAGACAAGACAAGACAAGACAAGACAAGACAAGACAAGACAAGACAAGACAAGACAAGACAAGACAAGACAAGACAAGACAAGACAAGACAAGACAAGACAAGACAAGACAAGACAAGACAAGACAACTTGTCAAGACAAGACAAGACAAGACAAGACCTGACAAATTGTCAATACAAGACAACTTGTCAAGACAAGACAACTTGTCAAGACAAGACAACTTGTCAAGAAAAGACAACTTGTCAAGACAAGACAACTTGTAAAGACAAGACAAGACAAGACAAGACAAGACAAGACAAGATATGACAAGACATCACAAGACAAGAAAAGACAAAACAAGACAAGACAAGACAACTTGTCAACACAAAACAAGACAAGACAAGACAAGACAAGACATGATAAGACAACTTGTCATGACAAGACAAGACAACTTTTCAAGAGAAGACAAGACAATACAAGACAAGACAAGACAAGACAAGACAAGACAAGACAAGACAAGACAAGACATGACAAGACAAGACAAGACAAGACAAGACAAAACAAGACAAGGTAAGACAATGGAAGGCAATACAAGACCAGACAAGACAAGACCAGACAAGACATGATAAGACAACTTGTCATGACAAGACAAGACAACTTTTCAAGAGAAGACAAGACAAGACAAGACAAGATAATACAATACAAGACAAAAAAAGGCAAGCCAAGGCAAGACAAGACAAGACAAGACAAGACAAGACAAGACAAGACAAGACAAGACAAGACAAGACAAGACAAGACAAGACAAGACAAGACAAGACAAGACAAGACAAGACAAGGCAATACAAGACAATACAAGACAAGATAAGACAAGACAAGGTAAGACAAAACAACAAAAGACAAGACAAGACAAGAAAAGAAAAGACAACACAACACAACACAACACAACACAATTTGTCAACACAAGACAACTTGTCAAGGCAAGACAACTTGTCAAGACAAGACAACTTGTCAAGACAAGACAACTTGTCAAGACAAGACAACTTGTAAAGAAAAGACAAGACAAGACAAGCCAAGCCAAGGCAAGACAAGACAAGACAAGACAAGACAAGACAAGACAAAACAAGACAAGACAAGACAAGACAAGACAAGACAAGACAAGACAACACAACACAACACAACACAACACAACACAACACAAGACATGACATGACAAGACAAGAAAAGACAAGACAAGACAACTTGTCAAGACAAGAAAGACAAGACAAGACAAGGCAAGACAAGACAAGACAAGACAAGGCAAGACAAGGCAAGGCAAGACAAGACAAGACAAGACAAGACAACTTGTCAATACAACACAAGACAAGACAAGACAAGACAAGACAAGACAAGACAAGACACAAGACAAGATAAGAAAACATGTCAAGACAAGAAAAGCAAGACAACTTATCAAGACAAGACAAGACAAGACAAGACAAGAGAAGAAAAGACAAGACAATATAAGAAAACTTGTCAAGACAAGACAAGACAACTTGTCAAGTCTAGACAACTTGTCAAGACAAGATAAGACAAGACAAGACAAGACAAGACAAGACCAGACAAATTGTCAATACAAGACAAGACAAGTCAAGACAAGACAAGACATGATAAGACAACTTGTCATGACAAGACAAGACAACTTTTCAAGACAAGACAAGACAAGACAAGTTGTCAAGACAAGACAAGTTGTCAAGACAAGACAACTTGTCAAGACAAGACAACTTGTCAAGACAAGACAACTTGTCAAGACAAGACAAGACAAGGAAAGGCAATACAAGACAATACAAGACAAGATAAGACAAGACAAGGTAAGACAAAACAACAAAAGACAAGACAAGACAAGAAAAGAAAAGACAACACAACACAACACAACACAATTTGTCAACACAAGACAACTTGTCAAGGCAAGACAACTTGTCAAGACAAGACAACTTGTCAAGACAAGACAACTTGTCAAGACAAGACAACTTGTAAAGAAAAGACAAGACAAGACAAGCCAAGCTAAGGCAAGACAAGACAATACAAGACAAGACAAGACAAAACAAGACAAGACAAGACAAGACAAGGCAAGACAAGACAACACAACACAACACAACACAACACAAGACATGACAAGACAAGAAAAGACAAGACAAGACAACTTGTCAAGACAAGAAAGACAAGACAAGACAAGACAAGGCAAGACAAGACAAGACAAGACAAGACAAGGCAAGACAAGGCAAGGCAAGACAAGACAAGACAAGACTAGACAACTTGTCAATACAACACAAGACAAGACAAGACAAGACAAGACAAGACAAGACACAAGACAAGATAAGAAAACAAGTCAAGACAAGAAAAGCAAGACAACTTATCAAGACAAGACAAGACAAGAAAAGACAAGACAAGATAAGAAAACTTGTCAAGACAAGACAAGACAACTTGTCAAGTCTAAACAACTTGTCAAGACAAGATAAGACAAGACAAGACAAGACAAGACAAGACCAGACAAATTGTCAATACAAGACAAGACAAGTCAAGACAAGACAAGGCATGATAAGACAACTTGTCATGACAAGACAAGACAACTTGTCATGACAAGACAAGACAAGACAAGACAAGTTGTCAAGACAAGACAAGTTGTCAAGACAAGACAAGTTGTCAAGACAAGACAAGTTGTCAAGACAAGACAAGTTGTCAAGACAAGACAACTTGTCAAGACAAGACAACTTGTCAAGACAAGACAACTTGTCAAGACAAGACAAGACAAGGCAAGGCAAGACAAGACAAGACAAGACAAGACAAGACAAGACAAGACAATACAAGGCAAGACAAGAAAACTTGTCAAGACAAGACAACTTGTCAAGTCTAGACAACTTGTCAAGACAAGACAAGACAAGACAAGACAAGACAAGACAAGACAAGACAAGGCAAGACAAGATAAGAAAACTTGTCAAGACAAGACAAGACCAGACAACTTATCAAGACAAGACCAGACAAGAAAAGACAAGACAAGATAAGAAAACTTGTCAAGACAAGACAAGACAACTTGTCGAGTCTAGACAACTTGTCAAGACAAGATAAGACAAGACAAGGCAAGGCAAGGCAAGGAAAGACAAGACAAGATAAGACAAGATAAGAAAGCTTGTCAAGACAAGACAAGACAAAGCAACTTGTCAAAACAAGACAACTTGTCAAGACAAGACAAGACAACAGAACACAACACAACGAAAGACAAGACAAGACAAGACAAGATAAGACAAGACAAGGTAAGACAAAATAACACAAGACAAGAAAAGACAAGAAAGAAAAGACAAGACAAGACAACTTGTCAAGACAAGACACTTGTTAAGACAAGACAAGACAAGACAAGACAAGACAAGACAACTTGTCAAGACAAGACAAGACTAGACAAGACAAGACAAGACAAGACAAGACAAGACAAGACAAGACAAGACAAGATAAGAAAAGACAAGACAAGACAAGACAACTTGTCAAGACAAGACAAGACAAGACAATACAATACAAGACAAGACAAGACAAGACAAGGCAAGACCAGACAAGACAAGACAAGACAAGACAAGACAAGACAAGACAAATTGTCAATACAAGACAACTTGTCAAGACAAGACAACTTGTCAAGACAAGACAACTTGTCAAGACAAGACAACTTGTCAATACAAGACAACTTGTAAAGACAAGACAAGACAAGACAAGAAAAGACAAAACAAGACAAGGTAAGACAATGGAAGGCAATACAAGACCAGACAAGACAAGACAAGACCAGACAAGACATGATAAGACAACTTGTCATGACAAGACAAGACAACTTTTCAAGAGAAGACAAGACAAGACAAGACAAGATAATACAATACAAGACAAAAAAAGGCAAGACAAGACAAGACAAGACAAGCCAAGACAAGACAAGACAAGACAAGACAAGACAAGACAAGGAAAGGCAATACAAGACAATACAAGACAAGATAAGACAAGACAAGGTAAGACAAAACAACAAAAGACAAGACAAGACAAGAAAAGAAGAGACAACACAACACAACAGAACACAACACAATTTGTCAAGACAGGACAACTTGTCAAGGCAAGACAACTTGTCAAGACAAGACAACTTGTCAAGACAAAACAACTTGTCAAGACAAGACAACTTGTAAAGAAAAGACAAGACAAGACAAGCCAAGCCAAGGCAAGACAAGGCAAGACAAGACAAGACAAGACAAGACAAGGCAAGACAAGACAAGACAAGACAAGACAAGACAAGACAAGACAAGACAACACAACACAACACAACACAACACAACACAACACATGACAAGACAAGAAAAGACAAGACAAGACAACTTGTCAAGACAAGAAAGACAAGACAAGACAAGGCTAGACAAGACAAGACAAGACAAGACAAGGCAAGACAAGGCAAGGTAAGACAAGGCAAGACAAGACAAGACAACTTGTCAATACAACACAAGACAAGACAAGACAAGACAAGACACAAGACAAGATAAGAAAACATGTCAAGACAAGAAAAGCAAGACAACTTATCAAGACAAGACAAGACAAGACAAGAAAAGACAAGACAAGATAAGAAAACTTGTCAAGACAAGACAAGACAACTTGTCAAGTCTAGACAACTTGTCAAGTCTAGACAACTTGTCAAGACAAGATAAGACAAGACAAGACAAGACAAGACCAGACAAATTGTCAATACAAGACAAGACAAGTCAAGACAAGACAAGACATGATAAGACACCTTGTCATGACAAGACAAGACAACTTGCCATGACAAGACAAGACAAGACAAGACAAGTTGTCAAGACAAGACAAGTTGTCAAGACAAGACAAGTTGTCAAGACAAGACAAGTTGTCAAGACAAGACAACTTGTCAAGACAAGACAACTTGTCAAGACAAGACAACTTGTCAAGACAAGACAAGACAAGACAAGGCAAGGCAAGACAAGACAAGACAAGACAAGACAAGACAAGACAATACAAGGCAAGACAAGAAAACTTGTCAAGACAAGACAACTTGCCAAGTCTAGACAACTTGTCAAGACAAGACAAGACAAGACAAGACAAGACAAGATAAGATAAGACAAGGCAAGACAAGATAAGAAAACTTGTCAAGACAAGACAAGACCAGACAACTTATCAAGACAAGACCAGACAAGAAAAGACAAGACAAGATAAGAAAGCTTGTCAAGACAAGACAAGACAAGGCAACTTGTCAAAACAAGACAACTTGTCAAGACAAGACAAGACAACAGAACACAACACAACGAAAGACAAGACAAGACAAGACAAGTTAAGACAAGACAAGGTAAGAAAAAATAACACAAGACAAGAAAAGACAAGAAAGAAAAGACAAGACAAGACAACTTGTCAAGACAAGACACTTGTTAAGACAAGACAAGACAAGACAAGACAAGACAAGACAAGACAAGACAAGACAAGACAAGACAAGACAAGACAACTTGTCAAGACAAGACAAGACTAGACAAGACAAGACAAGACAAGACAAGACAAGATAAGAAAAGACAAGACAACTTGTCAAGACAAGACAACTTGTCAAGACAAGACAACTTGTCAAGACAAGACAACTTGTAAAGACAAGACAAGACAAGAAAAGACAAAACAAGACAAGGTAAGACAATGGAAGGCAATACAAGACCAGACAAGACAAGACAAGACCAGACAAGACATGATAAGACAACTTGTCATGACAAGACAAGACAACTTTTCAAGAGAAGACAAGACAATAACAAGACAAGATAATACAATACAAGACAAAAAAAGGCAAGCCAAGGCAAGACAAGACAAGACAAGACAAGACAAGACAAGACAAGACAAGACAAGACAAGGTAAGACAAAACAACAAAAGACAAGACAAGACAAGAAAAGAAAAGACAACACAACACAACACAACACAACACAATTTGTCAAGACAGGACAACTTGTCAAGGCAAGACAACTTGTCAAGACAAGACAACTTGTCAAGACAAAACAACTTGTCAAGACAAGACAACTTGTAAAGAAAAGACAAGACAAGACAAGCCAAGGCAAGGCAAGACAAGACAAGACAAGACAAGACAAGACAAGACAAGACAAGACAAGACAAGACAACACAACACAACATCAGACATCACAAGACAAGAAAAGACAAGACAAGACAACTTGTCAAGACAAGAAAGACAAGACAAGATAAGGCAAGACAAGGCAAGACAAGGCAAGACAAGGCAAGGCAAGACAAGACAAGACAAGACAAGACAAGACAAGACAACTTGTCAATACAACACAAGACAAGACAAGACAAGACACAAGACAAGATAAGAAAACATGTCAAGACAAGAAAAGCAAGACAACTTATCAAGACAAGAAAAGCAAGACAACTTATCAAGACAAGACAAGACAAGACAAGAAAAGACAAGACAAGATAAGAAAACTTGTCAAGACAAGACAAGACAACTTGTCAAGTCTAGACAACTTGTCAAGACAAGATAAGACAAGACAAGACAAGACAAGACCAGACAAATTGTCAATACAAGACAAGACAAGTCAAGACAAGACAAGACAACACAACACAAGACATGACAAGACAAGAAAAGACAAGACAAGACAAGACAACTTGTCAAGACAAGAAAGACAAGACAAGATAAGGCAAGACAAGACAAGACAAGACAAGGCAAGACAAGGCAAGGCAAGACAAGACAAGACAAGACAAGACAAGACAACTTGTCAATACAACACAAGACAAGACAAGACAAGACAAGACACAAGACAAGATAAGCAAACATGTCAAGACAAGAAAAGCAAGACAACTTATCAAGACAAGAAAAGCAAGACAACATATCAAGACAAGACAAGACAAGACAAGAAAAGACAAGACAAGATAAGAAAACTTGTGAAGACAAGACAAGACAACTTGTCAAGTCTAGACAACTTGTCAAGACAAGATAAGACAAGACAAGACAAGACAAGACAAGACCAGACAAATTGTCAATACAAGACAAGACAAGTCAAGACAAGACAAGACATGATAAGACAACTTGTCATGACAAGACAAGACAACTTTTCAAGACAAGACAAGACAAGACAAGCAAGTTGTCAATACAAGACAACTTGTAAAGACAAGACAAGACAAGAGAAGTCAAGACAAGACATGACAAGACAAGGCAAGGCAAGGCAAGGCAAGACAAGACAAGACAAGACAAGACAAGACAAGATAAGATAAGAAAACTTGTCAAGACAAGACAAGCCAACTTGTCAAAACAAGACAACTTGTCAAGACAAGACAAGACAATACAAGACAAGATAAGACAAGACAAGACAAGTTAAGAAAACTTGTCAAGACAAGACAAGACAAGACAACTTATCAAGACAAGACAAGACAAGACAATACAAGACAAGACAAGACAAGACAAGAAAAGATAAGATAAGACAAGACAAGACAACTTGTCAAGACAACACAACTTGTCAAGACAAGACAAGACAAGACAACTTGTCAAGACAAGACAACTTGTCAAGACAAGACAAGAACAAGACAAGACAAGACAAGACAAGACAAGACAAGACAAGACAAGACAAGACAAGGGAAGACAAGACAAGACAAGACTAGACAAGACAACTTGTCAAGACAAGACAAGACAACTTGTCAAGACAAGACAAGACAGACAAGACAAGACAAGACAAGACAAGACAAGGCAAGACAAGACAAGACAAGACAAGACGAGACAAGACAAGACAAGACAAGACAAGACAAGACAAGACAAGAAATGACAAGACAAGAAAATAAAAGACAAGACAAGACAACTTGTCAAGACAAGACAAGACAACTTGTCAAGACAAGACAAGACAACTTGTCAAGACAAGACAAGACAACTTGTCAAGACAATAAAAGACAAGACAAGACAAGGCAAGACAAGACAAGACAAGACAAGGCAAGACAAGGAAAGGCACGGCAAGGCAAGGCAAGGCAAGACAAAACAAGACAAGACAAGACAAGACAAGGCAAGACAATATAAGAAAAGACAAGACAAGAAAAGACAAGACAATATAACTTGTCAAGACAAGACAAGACAAGACAAGACAAGACAAGACAAGACAATAAAACTTGTCAAGACAAGACAATACAACTTGTCAAGACAAGACAAGACAAGACAAGAAAAGACAAGTCAAGACAAGAAGAAAAAAAGACAAGAAAAGACAAGACCAGACAACTTGTCAAAACTAGACAAGACAACTTGTCAAGACAAGACAAGACAAGCCAAGACAAGGCAAGACAAGGCAAGACAAGTCAAGACAAGACAAGACAAGACAAGAAAATACAAGACGAGACAAGACAAAACAAGCGAAGACAAGACAAGACAAGACAAGACAAGGCAAGTCAATATAAGAAAAGACAAGAAAAGACAAGACAAGACAAGATAAGACAATACAAGACAATACAAGACAAGACAAGACAAGACAAGATAAGATAATATATGAAAACTTGTCAAGACAAGGCAACTTGTCAATACAAGACAACTTGTGAAGACAAGACAACTTGTCAAGCCAAGACAACTTATCACGACAAGACAAGGCAACTTGTCAAGACCAGACTTGTCAAGACCAGACTTGTCAAGACCAGACTTGTCAAGACCAGACTTGTCAAGACAAGACAAGACAAGACAAGACAAGACAAGACAAGACAAGACAAGACAAGACAAGACAAGACAAGACAAGACAAGACAAGACAAGACAAGACAAGACAAGACAAGACAACGCAAGGCAAGGCAAGACAAGGCAAGGCAAGGCAAGGCAAGGCAAGGCAAGGCAAGGCAAGGCAAGGCAAGGCAAGGCAAGGCAAGGCAAGGCAAGGCAAGGCAAGGCAAGGCAAGGCAAGGCAAGGCAAGGCAAGACAAGGCAAGGCAAGGCAAGGCAAGGCAAGGCAAGGCAAGGCAAGGCAAGGCAAGGCAAGGCAAGGCAAGGCAAGGCAAGAAAAGAAAAGAAAAGAAAAGAAAAGAAAAGAAAAGAAAAGAAAAGAAAAGAAAGAAAAGAAAAGAAAAGAAAAGAAAAGAAAAGAAAAGAAAAGAAAAGAAAAGAAAAGAAAAGAAAAGAAAAGAAAAGAAAAGAAAAGAAAAGAAAAGAAAAGAAAAGAAAAGAAAAGAAAAGAAAAGAAAAGAAAAGAAAAAGCAAGACAAGACAACTTGTCAAGACAAGACAAGACAACTTGTCAAGTCAAGACAACTTGTCAAGTCAAGACAACTTGTCAAGTCAAGACAACTTGTCAAGTCAAGACAACTTGTCAAGTCAAGACAACTTGTCAAGTCAAGACAACTTGTCAAGACAAGACAAGGCAAGGCAAGGCAAGGCAAGGCAAGGCAAGGCAAGGCAAGGCAAGGCAAGGCAAGGCAAGGCAAGGCAAGGCAAGGCAAGGCAAAGGCAAGGCAAGGCAAGGCAAGGCAAGACAAGGCAAGGCAAGGCAAGGCAAGGCAAGGCAAGGCAAGGCAAGGCAAGGCAAGGCAAGGCAAGGCAAGGCAAGGCAAGGCAAGGCAAGGCAAGGCAAGGCAAGGCAAGGCAAGGCAAGGCAAGGCAAGGCAAGGCAAGGCAAGGCAAGGCAAGGCAAGGCAAGGCAAGGCAAGGCAAGGCAAGGCAAGGCAAGCAAGGCAAGGCAAGAAAAGAAAAGAAAAGAAAAGAAAAGAAAAGAAAGAAAAGAAAAGAAAAGAAAAGAAAAGAAAAGAAAAGAAAAGAAAAGAAAAGAAAAGAAAAGAAAAGAATAGAAAAGAAAAGAAAAGAAAAGAAAAGAAAAGAAAAAGAAAAGAAAAGAAAGAAAGAAAAGAAAAGAAAAGAAAAGAAAAGAAAGAAAAGAAAAGAAAAGAAAAGAAAAGAAAAGAAAAGAAAAGAAAAAGCAAGACAAGACAACTTGTCAAGACAAGACAAGACAACTTGTCAAGTCAAGACAAGACAAGACAAGACAAGACAAGACAAGACAAGACAAGACAAGACAAGACAAGGCAAGACAAGACAAGACAAGACAAGACAAGAAAAGACAAGACAAGACAACTTATCAAGACAAGACAACTTGTAAAGACAAGACAAGAACAAGACAAGACAAGACAAGACAAGACAAGACAAGAAAAGACAAGACAAGACAATATAACTTGTCAAGACAAGACAAGACAAGATAACACAACTTGTCAAGACTAGACAAGACAACTTGTCAAGACAACACAATACAAGACAAGACAACTTGTCAAGTCAAGACAACTTGTCAAGACAAGACAAGACAACTTGTCAAGTCAAGACAACTTGTCAAGACAAGACAAGACAAGACAAGACAAGAAAAGACAAGACAAGACAAGACAAGACAAGACAAGACAAGACAAGACAAGACAAGACAAGACAAGACAAGACAAGACAAGATAAGAAAACTTGTCAAGACAATGCAACTTGTCAAGACAAGACAACTTGTCAAGACAAGACAAGGCAACTTGTCAACACCAGACTTGTCAAAACAAGACAAGACAAGACAACACAACACAACACAACACAACACAACACAACACAAGACAAGACAAGACAAGACAAGACAAGTAAAGACAAGAAAAGACAAGACAAGACAATATAACTTGTCAAGACAAGACAAGACAAGATAACACAACTTGTCAAGAGTAGACCAGACTACTTGTCAAGACAAAACAAGAAAAGACAAGACAAGACAAGGCAAGGCAAGACAACACAACACAAGTCAAGACAACTTGTCAAGTCAAGACAACTTGTCAAGTCAAGACAACTTGTCAAGTCAAGACAACTTGTCAAGACAAGGCAAGGCAAGGCAAGGCAAGGCAAGGCAAGGCAAGGCAAGGCAAGGCAAGGCAAGGCAAGGCAAGGCAAGGCAAGGCAAGGCAAGGCAAGGCAAGGCAAGGCAAGGCAAGGCAAGGCAAGGCAAGGCAAGGCAAGGCAAGGCAAGGCAAGGCAAGGCAAGGCAAGGCAAGGCAAGGCAAGGCAAGGCAAGGCAAGGACAAGGCAAGGCAAGGCAAGGCAAGGCAAGGCAAGGCAAGGCAAGGCAAGGCAAGGCAAGGCAAGGCAAGGCAAGGCAAGGCAAGGCAAGGCAAGGCAAGGCAAGGCAAGGCAAGGCAAGGCAAGGCAAGGCAAAGGCAAGGCAAGGCAAGGCAAGGCAAGGCAAGGCAAGGCAAGGCAAGGCAAGGCAAGGCAAGGCAAGGCAAGGCAAGGCAAGGCAAGGCAAGGCAAGGCAAGGCAAGGCAAGGCAAGGCAAGGCAAGGCAAGGCAAGGCAAGGCAAGGCAAGGCAAGGCAAGGCAAGGCAAGGCAAGAAAAGAAAAGAAAAGAAAAGAAAAGAAAAGAAAAGAAAAGAAAAGAAAAGAAAAGAAAAGAAAAGAAAAGAAAAGAAAAGAAAAGAAAAGAAAAGAAAAGAAAAGAAAAGAAAAGAAAAGAAAAGAAAAGAAAAGAAAAGAAAAGAAAAGAAAAGAAAAGAAAAGAAAGAAAAGAAAAGAAAAGAAAAGAAAAGAAAAGAAAAGAAAAGAAAAGAAAAGAAAAAGCAAGACAAGACAACTTGTCAAGACAAGACAAGACAACTTGTCAAGTCAAGACAAGACAAGACAAGACAAGACAAGACAAGACAAGACAAGGCAAGACAAGACAAGACAAGACAAGACAAGAAAAGACAAGACAAGACAACTTATCAAGACAAGACAACTTGTAAAGACAAGACAAGAACAAGACAAGACAAGACAAGACAAGACAAGACAAGAAAAGACAAGACAAGACAATATAACTTGTCAAGACAAGACAAGACAAGATAACACAACTTGTCAAGACTAGACAAGACAACTTGTCAAGACAAAACAAGAAAAGACAAGACAAGGCAAGGCAAGGCAAGACAACACAATACAAGACAAGACAACTTGTCAAGTCAAGACAACTTGTCAAGACAAGACAAGACAAGACAAGACAAGAAAAGACAAGACAAGACAAGACAAGACAAGACAAGACAATACAAGACAAGACAAGACAAGACAAGACAAGATAAGATAAGATAAGATAAGAAAACTTGTCAAGACAAGGCAACTTGTCAAGATAAGACAACTTGTCAAGACAATACAAGGCAACTTGTAAAGACCAGACTTGTCAAGACAAGACAAGACAAGACAAGACAAGACAAGACAAGACAAGACAAGACAAGACAAGACAAGACAAGACAAGAGAAGACAAGACAAGACAAGACAAGACAAGACAAGACAAGACAAGACAAGACAAAACAAAACAAGACAAAACAAGACAAGACAAGACAAGGCAAGACAAACAAGACAAGACAAGACAAGACAACTTGTCAAGACAAGACAAGGCAAGACAAGACAAGACAAGACAAGACAAGACAAGAAAAGAAAGAAAAGAAAAGAAAAGAAAAGAAAAGAAAAGAAAAGAAAAGAAAAGAAAAAAAAGAAAAGAAAAGAAAAGAAAAGAAAAAGAAAAGAAAAGAAAAGAAAAGAAAAGAAAAGAAAAGAAAAAGAAAAGAAAGAAAAGAAAAGAAAAGAAAAGACAAGACAAGACAAGACAAGACAAGACAAGAAAAGACAAGACAAGACAACTTATCAAGACAACACAACTTGTAAAGACAAGACAAGAACAAGACAAGACAAGACAAGACAAGACAAGACAAGACAAGACAAGATAAGATAAGAAAACTTGTCAAGACAATGCAACTTGTCAAGACAAGACAACTTGTCAAGACAAGACAAGGCAACTTGTCAACACCAGACTTGTCAAAACAAGACAAGACAAGACAACACAACACAACACAACACAACACAACACAAGACAAGACAAGACAAGACAAGACAAGTAAAGACAAGAAAAGACAAGACAAGACAATATAACTTGTCAAGACAAGACAAGACAAGATAACACAACTTGTCAAGAGTAGACCAGACTACTTGTCAAGACAAAACAAGAAAAGACAAGACAAGACAAGGCAAGGCAAGACAACACAACACAAGACAAGACAACTTGTCAAGTCAAGACAACTTGTCAAGACAAGACAAGACAAGACAAGACAAGACAAGACAAGACAAGACAAGACAAGACAAGACAAGACAAGACAAGACAAGACAAGACAAGACAAGACAAGACAAGACAAGACAAGACAAGACAAGACAAGACAAGACAAGACAATACAAGACAAGACAAGACAAGACAAGACAAGACAAAAGACAAGACAAGACAAGACAAGACAAGACAAGACAAGACAAGACAAGACAAGACAAAACAAGACAAGACAAAACAAAACAAGACAAGACAAGGCAAGACAAACAAGACAAGACAAGACAAGACAACTTGTCAAGACAAGACAAGGCAAGACAAGACAAGACAAGACAAGACAAGACAAGACAAGACAAGACAAGACAAGACAAGAAAAGAAAAGAAAAGAAAAGAAAAGAAAAGAAAAGAAAAGAAAAGAAAAGAAAAGAAAAGAAAAGAAAAGAAAAGAAAAGAAAAGAAAAGACAAGACAAGACAAGACAAGAAAAGACAAGACAAGACAACTTATCAAGACAACACAACTTGTAAAGACAAGACAAGAACAAGACAAGACAAGACAAGACAAGACAAGACAAGACAAGATAAGAAAACTTGTCAAGACAATGCAACTTGTCAAGACAAGACAACTTGTCAAGACAAGACAAGGCAACTTGTCAACACCAGACTTGTCAAAACAAGACAAGACAAGACAACACAACACAACACAACACAACACAAGACAAGACAAGACAAGACAAGACAAGACAAGTAAAGACAAGAAAAGACAAGACAATATAACTTGTCAAGACAAGACAAGACAAGACAATATAACTTGTCAAGACAAGACAAGACAAGATAACACAACTTGTCAAGAGTAGACCAGACTACTTGTCAAGACAAAACAAGAAAAGACAAGACAAGACAAGGCAAGGCAAGACAACACAACACAAGTCAAGACAACTTGTCAAGTCAAGACAACTTGTCAAGTCAAGACAACTTGTCAAGACAAGACAAGACAAGACAAGACAAGGCAAGGCAAGGCAAGGCAAGGCAAGGCAAGGCAAGGCAAGGCAAGGCAAGGCAAGGCAAGGCAAGGCAAGGCAAGGCAAGGCAAGGCAAGGCAAGGCAAGGCAAGGCAAGGCAAGGCAAGGCAAGGCAAGGCAAGGCAAGGCAAGGCAAGACAAGGCAAGGCAAGGCAAGGCAAGGCAAGGCAAGGCAAGGCAAGGCAAGGCAAGGCAAGGCAAGGCAAGGCAAGGCAAGGCAAGGCAAGGCAAGGCAAGGCAAGGCAAGGCAAGGCAAGGCAAGGCAAGGCAAGGCAAGGCAAGGCAAGGCAAGGCAAGGCAAGGCAAGGCAAGGCAAGGCAAGGCAAGGCAAGGCAAGGCAAGGCAAGGCAAGGCAAGGCAAGGCAAGGCAAGGCAAGGCAAGGCAAGGCAAGGCAAGGCAAGGCAAGGCAAGGCAAGGCAAGGCAAGGCAAGGCAAGGCAAGGCAAGGCAAGGCAAGGCAAGGCAAGGCAAGGCAAGGCAAGGCAAGGCAAGGCAAGGCAAGGCAAGGCAAGGCAAGGCAAGGCAAGGCAAGGCAAGGCAAGGCAAGGCAAGGCAAGGCAAGGCAAGGCAAGGCAAGGCAAGGCAAGGCAAGGCAAGGCAAGACAAGGCAAGGCAAGGCAAGAAAAGAAAAGAAAAGAAAAGAAAAGAAAAGAAAAGAAAAGAAAAGAAAAGAAAAGAAAAGAAAAGAAAAGAAAAGAAAAGAAAAGAAAAGAAAAGAAAAGAAAAGAAAAGAAAAGAAAAGAAAAGAAAAGAAAAGAAAAGAAAAGAAAAGAAAAGAAAAGAAAAGAAAAGAAAAAGCAAGACAAGACAACTTGTCAAGACAAGACAAGACAACTTGTCAAGTCAAGACAAGACAAGACAAGACAAGACAAGACAAGACAAGGCAAGACAAGACAAGACAAGACAAGACAAGAAAAGACAAGACAAGACAACTTATCAAGACAAGACAACTTGTAAAGACAAGACAAGAACAAGACAAGACAAGACAAGACAAGACAAGACAAGACAAGACAAGACAAGAAAAGACAAGACAAGACAATATAACTTGTCAAGACAAGACAAGACAAGATAACACAACTTGTCAAGACTAGACAAGACAACTTGTCAAGACAAAACAAGAAAAGACAAGACAAGGCAAGGCAAGGCAAGACAACACAATACAAGACAAGACAACTTGTCAAGTCAAGACAACTTGTCAAGACAAGACAAGACAAGACAAGACAAGAAAAGACAAGACAAGACAAGACAAGACAAGACAAGACAATACAAGACAAGACAAGACAAGACAAGATAAGATAAGATAAGATAAGAAAACTTGTCAAGACAAGGCAACTTGTCAAGATAAGACAACTTGTCAAGACAATACAAGGCAACTTGTAAAGACCAGACTTGTCAAGACAAGACAAGACAAGACAAGACAAGACAAGACAAGACAAGACAAGACAAGAGAAGAGAAGACAAGACAAGACAAGACAAGACAAGACAAGACAAGACAAGACAAGACAAGACAAGACAAGACAAAACAAAACAAAACAAGACAAAACAAGACAAGACAAGACAAGGCAAGACAAACAAGACAAGACAAGACAAGAC
>JAYKKM010000245.1:142500-323542 GCA_035772405.1 Chrysogorgia sp. JL179-B06
CAAGACAAGACAGGACAAGACAGGACAGGACAGGACATGACAAGACAAGACAAGACAAGACAAGACAAGACAAGACAAGACAAGACAAGACAAGACAAACAAGACAAGACAAGACAAGAAAAGACAAGACAAGACAGCTTGTCAAGACAAGACAAGACAAGACAAGACAAGGTAAGACAATTTGTCAAGACAAGTCAAGACAAGACAAGAAAAGACAAGACAAGAAAAGACAAGACAATATAACTTGCCAAGACAAGACAAGACAATACAAGACAACTTGTCAAGACAAGACAAGAAAAGACAAGACAAGACAAGACAAGACAAGACAAGACAAGAACAGGCAAGAAAATCAAGACCAGACAACTTGTCAAGACAAGACAAGACAACTTGTCAAGACAAGATAAGACAAGAAAAGACAAGAAAAGACAAGACAAGACAAGACAAGACAAAACAAGGCAAGACAAGACAAAACAAGGCAAGACAAGACAACACAAGAGAAGACAAGACAACTTGTCAAGTCAAGACAACTTGTCAAGACAAGACAAGACAAGGCAAGGCAAGACAAGACAAGACAAGAAAAGACAAAAAAAGACAAGACAAGACAAGACAAGACAATACAATACAAGAAAAGAAAAGACAAGACAAGAAAAGACAAGACAAGAAAAGACAAGACAAGAAAAGACAAGATGAGAGAAGCCAAGAAAATAAAAGACAAGACAACTTGTCAAGACAAGACAAGACAACTTGTCAAGCCAAGACAAGACAGACAAGACAAGACAAGACAAGACAAGACAAGACAAGACAAGACAAGACAAGACAAGACAAGACAAGACAAGAAAAGACAAGACAAGACAGCTTGTCAAGACAAGAAAAGACAAGACAAGAAAAGACAAGACAATATAACTTGCCAAGACAAGACAAGACAATACAAGACAACTTGTCAAGACAAGACAAGAAAAGACAAGACAAGACAAGAACAGGCAAGAAAATCAAGACCAGACAACTTGTCAAGACAAGACAAGACAACTTGTCAAGACAAGATAAGACAAGACAAGACAAGAAAAGACAAGACAAGACAAGACAAGACAAAACAAGGCAAGACAAGACAATACAAGGCAAGACAAGACAACACAAGAGAAGACAAGACAACTTGTCAAGTCAAGACAACTTGTCAAGACAAGACAAGACAAGGCAAGGCAAGACAAGACAAGACAAGAAAAGACAAAAAAAGACAAGACAAGACAAGACAAGACAATACAATACAAGAAAAGAAAAGACAAGACAAGAAAAGACAAGACAAGAAAAGACAAGAAAAGACAAGATGAGAGAAGCCAAGAAAATAAAAGACAAGACAACTTGTCAAGACAAGACAAGACAACTTGTCAAGACAAGACAAGACAGACAAGACAAGACAAGACAAGACAAGACAAGACAAGACAAGACAAGACAAGACAAGACAAGAAAAGACAAGACAAGACAGCTTGTCAAGACAAGAAAAGACAAGACAAGAAAAGACAAGACAATATAACTTGCCAAGACAAGACAAGACAAGACAACTTGTCAAGACAAGACAAGACAACTTGTCAAGACAAGACAAGTTAAGAAAAGACAAGACAAGAAAAGGCAAGAAAAGACAAGACCAGACAACTTGTCAAGACAAGACAAGACCAGACAACTTGTCAAGACAAGACAAGAAAAGACAAGACAAGACAAGACAAGACAAGACAAGACAAGACAAGACAAGACAAGACAAGACAAGACAAGACAAGACAAGACAAGACAAGACAAGACAAGACAAGACAAGACAAGACAAGACAAGACAAGACAAGACAAGGCAAGACAAGACAAGACAAGACAAGACAAGACAAGACAAGACAAGACAAGACAAGACAAGACAAGACAAGAAAAGAAAAGGCAAGAAAATCAAGACCAGACAACTTGTCAAGACAAGACAAGACAACTTGTCAAGACAAGATAAGACAAGACAAGACAAGAAAAGACAAGACAAGACAAGACAAGACAAAACAAGGCAAGACAAGACAAAACAAGGCAAGATAACACAACACAACACAACACAAGACAAGACAAGACAACTTGTCAAGTCAATACAACTTGTCAAGACAAGACAAGACAAGGCAAGGCAAGACAAGACAAGACAAGACAAGACAAGACAAGAAAAGACAAAAAAAGACAAGACAAGACAAGACAAGACAAGACAAGACAAGACAATACAATATAAGAAAAGAAAAGACAAGACAAGAAAAGACAAGACAAGAAAAGACAAGATGAGAGAAGCCAAGAAAATAAACGACAAGACAAGACAACACAACTTGTGAAGCCAAGACAAGACAGACAAGACAAGACAAGACAAGACAAGACAAGACAAGACAAGACAAGACAAGACAAGACAAGACAAGACAAGACAAGACAAGACAAGACAAGACAATACAAGACAAGACAAGACAAGACAAGACAAGAAAAGACAAGACAAGACAAGACAAGAAAAGACAAGACAAGAAAATAAAGGACAAGACAACTTGTCAAGACAAGACAAGACAACTTGTCAAGACAAGACAAGACAAGACAAGACAAGACAAGACAAGGCAATGCAAGACAAGACAAGACAAGACAAGACAAGACAAGTCAAGGCAAGAGAAGGAAAGGCAAGGCAAGACAAGAAAAGACAAGACAAGGCAAGAAAATATAAGAAAAGACAAGACAAGAAAAGACAACACAATATAACTTGTCAAGACAAGACAAGACAAGACAAGTCAAGATAAGATAAGATAAGAAAACTTGTCAAGACAAGACAATACAACTTGTGAAGACAAGACAAGACAGGAAAAGACAAGACAAGACAAGACAAGACAAGACAAGAAAAAAAGACAATAAAAGACAAGACCAGACAACTTGTCAAAACAAGATAAGACAACTTGTGAAGACAAGACAAGACAAGGCAAGACAAGGCAAGACAAGTCAACACAAGACAAGACAAGACAAGACAAGAAAAGACAAGACGACACAAGACAAAACAAGTCAAGACAAGACAAGACAAGGCAAGAAAATATAAGAAAAGACAAGATAAGACAAGATAAGACAACTTGTCAAGAAAAGACAACTTGTCAAGACAAGATAAGACAAGACAAGACAAGACAAGGCAAGACAAGACAAAACAAAACAAGACAAGCAAAGAAAAGAAAAGACAAGACAAGGCAAGGCAAGGCAAGACAAGACAAGACAAGACAATACAATAGAAGGAAAGGCAACGCAAGACAAGACAAGACAAGACAAGACAAGGCAAGACAAACAAGACAAGACAAGGCAAGACAAGACAAGACAAGACAAGACAAGACAAGACAAGGCAAGAGAAACAAGACAAGACAAGAAAAGACAAGACAAGACAGCTTGTCAAGACAAGACAAGACAAGACAAGACAAGACAAGGTAAGACAATTTGTCAAGACAAGTCAAGACAAGACAAGAAAAGACAAGACAAGAAAAGACAAGACAATATAACTTGCCAAGACAAGACAAGACAAGATAACACAACTTGTCAAGAGTAGACCAGACTACTTGTCAAGACAAAACAAGAAAAGACAAGACAAAACAAGAAAAGACAAGACAAGACAAGGCAAGGCAAGACAACACAACACAAGACAACACAACACAAGACAAGACAACTTGTCAAGTCAAGACAACTTGTCAAGTCAAGACAACTTGTCAAGACAAGGCAAGGCAAGGCAAGGCAAGGCAAGGCAAGGCAAGGCAAGGCAAGGCAAGGCAAGGCAAGACAAGGCAAGGCAAGGCAAGACAAGGCAAGGCAAGGCAAGGCAAGGCAAGACAAGGCAAGGCAAGGCAAGGCAAGGCAAGGCAAGGCAAGGCAAGGCAAGGCAAGGCAAGGCAAGGCAAGGCAAGGCAAGGCAAGGCAAGGCAAGGCAAGGCAAGGCAAGGCAAGGCAAGGCAAGGCAAGGCAAGGCAAGAAAAGAAAAGAAAAGAAAAGAAAAGAAAAGAAAAGAAAAGAAAAGAAAAGAAAAGAAAAGAAAAGAAAAGAAAAGAAAAGAAAAGAAAAGAAAAGAAAAGAAAAGAAAAGAAAAGAAAAGAAAAGAAAAGAAAAGAAAAGAAAAGAAAAGAAAAGAAAAGAAAAGAAAAGAAAAGAAAAGAAAAGAAAAGAAAAGAAAAGAAAAGAAAAGAAAAGAAAAAGCAAGACAAGACAACTTGTCAAGACAAGACAAGACAACTTGTCAAGTCAAGACAAGACAAGACAAGACAAGACAAGACAAGACAAGACAAGACAAGACAAGACAAGGCAAGACAAGACAAGACAAGACAAGACAAGAAAAGACAAGACAAGACAACTTATCAAGACAAGACAACTTGTAAAGACAAGACAAGAACAAGACAAGACAAGACAAGACAAGACAAGACAAGACAAGAAAAGACAAGACAAGACAATATAACTTGTCAAGACAAGACAAGACAAGATAACACAACTTGTCAAGACTAGACAAGACAACTTGTCAAGACAAAACAAGAAAAGACAAGACAAGGCAAGGCAAGGCAAGACAACACAATACAAGACAAGACAACTTGTCAAGTCAAGACAACTTGTCAAGACAAGACAAGACAAGACAAGACAAGACAAGAAAAGACAAGACAAGACAAGACAAGACAAGACAAGACAAGACAAGACAAGACAAGACAAGACAATACAAGACAAGACAAGACAAGACAAGATAAGATAAGATAAGATAAGAAAACTTGTCAAGACAAGGCAACTTGTCAAGATAAGACAACTTGTCAAGACAATACAAGGCAACTTGTAAAGACCAGACTTGTCAAGACAAGACAAGACAAGACAAGACAAGACAAGACAAGACAAGACAAGACAAGACAAGACAAGACAAGACAAGACAAGACAAGACAAGACAAGACAAGACAAGACAAAACAAAACAAAACAAGACAAAACAAAACAAGACAAGACAAGGCAAGACAAACAAGACAAGACAAGACAAGACAACTTGTCAAGACAAGACAAGGCAAGACAAGACAAGACAAGACAAGACAAGACAAGAAAAGAAAAGAAAACAAAACAAAACAAAACAAAACAAAACAAAAGAAAAGAAAAGAAAAGAAAAGAAAAGAAAAGAAAAGAAAAGAAAAGAAAAGAAAAGAAAAGAGAAGAAAAGAAAAGAAAAGAAAAGAAAAGAAAAGAAAAGAAAAGACAAGACAAGACAAGACAAGACAAGACAAGAAAAGACAAGACAAGACAACTTATCAAGACAACACAACTTGTAAAGACAAGACAAGAACAAGACAAGACAAGACAAGACAAGACAAGACAAGACAAGATAAGAAAACTTGTCAAGACAATGCAACTTGTCAAGACAAGACAACTTGTCAAGACAAGACAAGGCAACTTGTCAACACCAGACTTGTCAAAACAAGACAAGACAAGACAAGACAAGACAAGACAACACAACACAACACAACACAAGACAAGACAAGACAAGACAAGACAAGTAAAGACAAGAAAAGACAAGACAAGACAATATAACTTGTCAAGACAAGACAAGACAAGATAACACAACTTGTCAAGAGTAGACCAGACTATTTGTCAAGACAAAACAAGAAAAGACAAGACAAGACAAGGCAAGGCAAGACAACACAACACAAGACAAGACAACTTGTCAAGTCAAGACAACTTGTCAAGACAAGACAAGACAAGACAAGACAAGACAAGACAAGACAAGACAAGACAAGACAAGACAAGACAAGACAAGACAAGACAAGACAAGACAAGACAAGACAAGACAAGACAAGACAAGACAAGACAAGACAAGACAAGACAAGACAAGACAAGACAAGACAATACAAGACAAGACAAGACAAGACAAGACAAGACAAGACAAGACAAGACAAGACAAGACAAGATAAGATAAGATAAGATAAGATAAGATAAGATAAGATAAGATAAGATAAGAAAACTTGTCAAGACAAGGCAACTTGTCAAGACAAGACAACTTGTCAAGACAATACAAGGCAACTTGTCTAGACCAGACTTGTCAAGACAAGACTTGTCAAGACAAGACAAGACAAGACAAGACAAGACAAGACAAGACAAGACAAGACAAGACAAGACAAGACAAGACAAGACAAGACAAGACAAGACAAGACAAGACAAGACAAGACAAGACAAGACAAGACAAGACAAGACAAGACAAGACAAGACAAGACAAGACAAGACAAGACAAGACAAGACAAGACAAGACAAGACAAGACAAGACAAGACAAGACAAGACAAGACAAGACAAGACAAGACAAGACAAGACAAGACAAGACAAGACAGGACAGGACAGGACAGCACAGGACATGACAAGACAAGACAAGACAAGACAAGACAAGACAAGACAAGACAAGACAAGACAAGACAAGACAAGACAAACAAGACAAGACAAGACAAGAAAAGACAAGACAAGACAGCTTGTCAAGACAAGACAAGACAAGACAAGACAAGACAAGACAAGGTAAGACAATTTGTCAAGACAAGTCAAGACAAGACAAGAAAAGACAAGACAAGAAAAGACAAGACAATATAACTTGCCAAGACAAGACAAGACAATACAAGACAACTTGTCAAGACAAGACAAGAAAAGACAAGACAAGACAAGACAAGACAAGACAAGAACAGGCAAGAAAATCAAGACCAGACAACTTGTCAAGACAAGACAAGACAACTTGTCAAGACAAGATAAGACAAGACAAGACAAGAAAAGACAAGACAAGACAAGACAAGACAAGACAAAACAAGGCAAGACAAGACAAAACAAGGCAAGACAAGACAACACAACACAAGAGAAGACAAGACAACTTGTCAAGTCAAGACAACTTGTCAAGACAAGACAAGACAAGGCAAGACAAGACAAGACAAGAAAAGACAAAAAAAGACAAGACAAGACAAGACAAGACAATACAATACAAGAAAAGAAAAGACAAGACAAGAAAAGACAAGACAAGAAAAGACAAGACAAGAAAAGACAAGATGAGAGAAGCCAAGAAAATAAAAGACAAGACAACTTGTCAAGACAAGACAAGACAACTTGTCAAGCCAAGACAAGACAGACAAGACAAGACAAGACAAGACAAGACAAGACAAGACAAGACAAGACAAGACAAGACAAGACAAGACAAGAAAAGACAAGACAAGACAGCTTGTCAAGACAAGAAAAGACAAGACAAGAAAAGACAAGACAATATAACTTGCCAAGACAAGACAAGACAATACAAGACAACTTGTCAAGACAAGACAAGACAAGAAAAGACAAGACAAGACAAGACAAGAACAGGCAAGAAAATCAAGACCAGACAACTTGTCAAGACAAGACAAGACAACTTGTCAAGACAAGATAAGACAAGACAAGACAAGAAAAGACAAGACAAGACAAGACAAGACAAAACAAGGCAAGACAAGACAATACAAGGCAAGACAAGACAACACAAGAGAAGACAAGACAACTTGTCAAGTCAAGACAACTTGTCAAGACAAGACAAGACAAGGCAAGGCAAGACAAGACAAGACAAGAAAAGACAAAAAAAGACAAGACAAGACAAGACAAGACAATACAATACAAGAAAAGAAAAGACAAGACAAGAAAAGACAAGACAAGAAAAGACAAGAAAAGACAAGATGAGAGAAGCCAAGAAAATAAAAGACAAGACAACTTGTCAAGACAAGACAAGACAACTTGTCAAGACAAGACAAGACAGACAAGACAAGACAAGACAAGACAAGACAAGACAAGACAAGACAAGACAAGACAAGACAAGACAAGACAAGACAAGAAAAGACAAGACAAGACAGCTTGTCAAGACAAGAAAAGACAAGACAAGAAAAGACAAGACAATATAACTTGCCAAGACAAGACAAGACAAGACAACTTGTCAAGACAAGACAAGACAACTTGTCAAGACAAGACAAGTTAAGAAAAGACAAGACAAGAAAAGGCAAGAAAAGACAAGACCAGACAACTTGTCAAGACAAGACAAGACCAGACAACTTGTCAAGACAAGACAAGAAAAGACAAGACAAGACAAGACAAGACAAGACAAGACAAGACAAGACAAGACAAGACAAGACAAGACAAGACAAGACAAGACAAGACAAGACAAGACAAGACAAGACAAGACAAGACAAGACAAGACAAGGCAAGACAAGGCAAGACAAGACAAGACAAGACAAGACAAGACAAGACAAGACAAGACAAGAAAAGAAAAGGCAAGAAAATCAAGACCAGACAACTTGTCAAGACAAGACAAGACAACTTGTCAAGACAAGATAAGACAAGACAAGACAAGAAAAGACAAGACAAGACAAGACAAGACAAAACAAGGCAAGACAAGACAAAACAAGGCAAGATAACACAACACAACACAACACAAGACAAGACAAGACAACTTGTCAAGTCAATACAACTTGTCAAGACAAGACAAGACAAGGCAAGGCAAGACAAGACAAGACAAGACAAGACAAGACAAGACAAGACAAGACAAGAAAAAGACAAGACAAGACAAGACAAGACAAGACAAGACAAGACAATACAATATAAGAAAAGAAAAGACAAGACAAGAAAAGACAAGACAAGAAAAGACAAGATGAGAGAAGCCAAGAAAATAAAAGACAAGACAAGACAACACAACTTGTGAAGCCAAGACAAGACAGACAAGACAAGACAAGACAAGACAAGACAAGACAAGACAAGACAAGACAAGACAAGACAAGACAAGACAAGACAAGACAAGACAAGGCAAGACAAGACAAGACAAGACAAGACAAGACAAGACAAGAAAAGACAAGACAAGACAAGACAAGAAAAGACAAGACAAGAAAATAAAGGACAAGACAACTTGTCAAGACAAGACAAGACAACTTGTCAAGACAAGACAAGACAGGACAAGACAAGACAAGACAAGGCAATGCAAGACAAGACAAGACAAGACAAGACAAGACAAGTCAAGGCAAGAGAAGGAAAGGCAAGGCAAGACAAGAAAAGACAAGACAAGGCAAGAAAATATAAGAAAAGACAACACAAGAAAAGACAACACAATATAACTTGTCAAGACAAGACAAGACAAGACAAGTCAAGATAAGATAAGATAAGAAAACTTGTCAAGACAAGACAATACAACTTGTGAAGACAAGACAAGACAGGAAAAGACAAGACAAGACAAGACAAGACAAGACAAGACAAGAAAAAAAGACAATAAAAGACAAGACCAGACAACTTGTCAAAACAAGATAAGACAACTTGTGAAGACAAGACAAGACAAGGCAAGACAAGGCAAGACAAGTCAACACAAGACAAGACAAGACAAGACAAGAAAAGACAAGACGACACAAGACAAAACAAGTCAAGACAAGACAAGACAAGGCAAGAAAATATAAGAAAAGACAAGATAAGACAAGATAAGACAACTTGTCAAGACAAGACAACTTGTCAAGACAAGATAAGACAAGACAAGACAAGACAAGGCAAGACAAGACAAAACAAAACAAGACAAGCAAAGAAAAGAAAAGACAAGACAAGGCAAGGCAAGGCAAGACAAGACAAGACAAGACAATACAATAGAAGGAAAGGCAACGCAAGACAAGACAAGACAAGACAAGACAAGGCAAGACAAACAAGACAAGACAAGGCAAGACAAGACAAGACAAGACAAGACAAGACAAGACAAGACAAGGCAAGAGAAACAAGACAAGACAAGAAAAGACAAGACAAGACAGCTTGTCAAGACAAGACAAGACAAGACAAGACAAGACAAGGTAAGACAATTTGTCAAGACAAGTCAAGACAAGACAAGAAAAGACAAGACAAGAAAAGACAAGACAATATAACTTGCCAAGACAAGACAAGACAAGACAACTTGTCAAGACAAGACAAGACAAGAAAAGACAAGACAAGACAAGACAAGACAAGACAAGACAAGACAAGAACAGGCAAGAAAATCAAGACCAGACAACTTGTCAAGACAAGACAAGACAACTTGTCAAGACAAGATAAGACAAGACAAGACAAGAAAAGACAAGACAAGACAAGACAAGACAAAACAAGGCAAGACAAGACAAAACAAAACAAGGCAAGACAAGACAACACAACACAAGAGAAGACAAGACAACTTGTCAAGTCAAGACAACTTGTCAAGACAAGACAAGACAAGGCAAGGCAAGACAAGACAAGACAAGAAAAGACAAAAAACACAAGACAAGACAAGACAAGACAATACAATACAAGAAAAGAAAAGACAAGACAAGAAAAGACAAGACAAGAAAAGACAAGACAAGAAAAGACAAGATGAGAGAAGCCAAGAAAATAAAAGACAAGACAACTTGTCAAGACAAGACAAGACAACTTGTCAAGCCAAGACAAGACAGACAAGACAAGACAAGACAAGACAAGACAAGACAAGACAAGACAAGACAAGACAAGACAAGACAAGACAAGACAAGACAAGACAAGACAAGAAAAGACAAGACAAGACAGCTTGTCAAGACAAGACAAGACAATACAATACAAGAAAAGAAAAGACAAGACAAGAAAAGACAAGAAAAGAAAAGACAAGATGAGAGAAGCCAAGAAAATAAAAGACAAGACAAGACAAGACAACTTGTGAAGCCAAGACAAGACAGACAAGACAAGACAAGACAAGACAAGACAAGACAAGACAAGACAAGACAAGACAAGACAAGACAAGACAAGACAAGACAAGACAAGACAAGACAAGACAAGACAAGACAAGACAAGACAAGGCAAGACAAGACAATACAAGACAAGACAAGATAAGACAAGACATGAAAAGACAAGACAAGACAAGACAAGAAAAGACAAGACAAGAAAATAAAAGACAAGACAACTTGTCAAGACAAGACAAGACAACTTGTCAAGACAAGACAAGACAAGACAAGGCAATGCAAGACAAGACAAGACAAGACAAGACAAGACAAGTCAAGGCAAGAGAAGGAAAGGCAAGGCAAGACAAGAAAAGACAAGACAAGGCAAGAAAATATAAGAAAAGACAAGACAAGAAAAGACAACACAATATAACTTGTCAAGACAAGACAAGACAAGACAAGTCAAGATAAGATAAGATAAGAAAACTTGTCAAGACAAGACAATACAACTTGTGAAGACAAGACAAGACAGGAAAAGACAAGACAAGACAAGACAAGACAAGACAAGAAAAAAAGACAATAAAAGACAAGACCAGACAACTTGTCAAAACAAGATAAGACAACTTGTGAAGACAAGACAAGACAAGGCAAGACAAGGCAAGACAAGTCAAAACAAGACAAGACAACACAAGACAAGACAAGACAAGACAAGACGACACAAGACAAAACAAGTCAAGACAAGACAAGACAAGGCAAGAAAATATAAGAAAAGACAAGACAAGACAAGATAAGACAACTTGTCAAGACAAGACAACTTGTCAAGACAAGATAAGACAAGACAAGACAAGACAAGGCAAGACAAGACAAAACAAAACAAGACAAGCAAAGAAAAGAAAAGACAAGACAAGGCAAGGCAAGGCAAGACAAGACAAGACAAGACAAGACAATACAATAGAAGGAAAGGCAACGCAAGACAAGACAAGACAAGACAAGACAAGGCAAGACAAACAAGACAAGACAAGGCAAGACAAGAGAAGACAAGACAAGACAAGACAAGACAAGACAAACAAGACAAGACAAGAAAAGACAAGACAAGACAGCTTGTCAAGACAAGACAAGACAAGACAAGACAAGACAAGACAAGGTAAGACAATTTGTCAAGACAAGTCAAGACAAGACAAGAAAAGACAAGACAAGAAAAGACAAGACAATATAACTTGCCAAGACAAGACAAGACAAGACAAGACAACTTGTCAAGACAAGACAAGAAAAGACAAGACAAGACAAGACAAGACAAGACAAGACAAGACAAGACAAGACAAGACAAGACAAGACAAGAACAGGCAAGAAAATCAAGACCAGACAACTTGTCAAGACAAGACAAGACAACTTGTCAAGACAAGATAAGACAAGACAAGACAAGAAAAGACAAGACAAGACAAGACAAAACAAGGCAAGACAAGACAAAACAAGGCAAGACAACACAACACAACACAAGAGAAGACAAGACAACTTGTCAAGTCAAGACAACTTGTCAAGACAAGACAAGACAAGGCAAGGCAAGACAAGACAAGACAAGAAAAGACAAAAAAACACAAGACAAGACAAGACAAGACAATACAATACAAGAAAAGAAAAGAAAAGACAAGACAAGAAAAGACAAGACAAGAAAAGACAAGACAAGAAAAGACAAGATGAGAGAAGCCAAGAAAATAAAAGACAAGACAACTTGTCAAGACAAGACAAGACAACTTGTCAAGCCAAGACAAGACAGACAAGACAAGACAAGACAAGACAAGACAAGACAAGACAAGACAAGACAAGACAAGACAAGACAAGACAAGACAAGACAAGACAAGACAAGACAAGAAAAGACAAGACAAGACAAGACAAGACAAGAAAAGACAAGACAAGACAGCTTGTCAAGACAAGAAAAGACAAGACAAGAAAAGACAAGACAATATAACTTGCCAAGACAAGACAAGACAAGACAACTTGTCAAGACAAGACAAGACAACTTGTCAAGACAAGACAAGTTAAGAAAAGACAAGACAAGAAAAGGCAAGAAAAGACAAGACCAGACAACTTGTCAAGACAAGACAAGACCAGACAACTTGTCAAGACAAGACAAGACAAGACAAGACAAGACAAGACAAGACAAGACAAGACAAGACAAGACAAGACAAGACAAGACAAGAAAAGGCAAGAAAATCAAGACCAGACAACTTGTCAAGACAAGACAAGACAACTTGTCAAGACAAGATAAGACAAGACAAGACAAGAAAAGACAAGACAAGACAAGACAAAACAAGGCAAGACAAGACAAAACAAGGCAAGACAAGACAACACAACACAAGAGAAGACAAGACAACTTGTCAAGTCAAGACAACTTGTCAAGACAAGACAAGACAAGGCAAGGCAAGACAAGACAAGACAAGACAAGACAAGAAAAGACAAAAAAAGACAAGACAAGACAAGACAAGACAAGACAATACAGTACAAGAAAAGAAAAGACAAGACAAGAAAAGACAAGACAAGAAAAGACAAGATGAGAGAAGCCAAGAAAATAAAAGACAAGACAAGACAAGACAACTTGTCAAGACAAGACAAGACAACTTGTGAAGCCAAGACAAGACAGACAAGACAAGACAAGACAAGACAAGACAAGACAAGACAAGACAAGACAAGACAAGACAAGACAAGACAAGACAAGGCAAGACAAGACAATACAAGACAAGACAAGACAAAACAAGACAAGAAAAGACAAGACAAGACAAGACAAGAAAAGACAAGACAAGAAAATAAAAGACAAGACAACTTGTCAAGACAAGACAAGACAACTTGTCAAGACAAGACAAGACAAGACAAGACAAGACAAGGCAATGCAAGACAATACAATACAAGACAAGACAAGACAAGTCAAGGCAAGACAAGGAAAGGCAAGGCAAGACAAGACAAGAAAAGACAAGACAAGGCAAGAAAATATAAGAAAAGACAAGACAAGAAAAGACAACACAATATAACTTGTCAAGACAAGACAAGACAAGACAAGACAAGTCAAGATAAGATAAGATAAGAAAACTTGTCAAGACAAGACAATACAACTTGTGAAGACAAGACAAGACAGGAAAAGACAAGACAAGACAAGACAAGACAAGACAAGAAAAAAAGACAATAAAAGACAAGACCAGACAACTTGTCAAAACAAGATAAGACAACTTGTGAAGACAAGACAAGACAAGGCAAGACAAGTCAACACAAGACAAGACAAGACAAGACAAGAAAAGACGACACAAGACAAAACAAGTCAAGACAAGACAAGACAAGGCAAGAAAATATAAGAAAAGACAAGACAAGACAAGATAAGACAACTTGTCAAGACAAGACAACTTGTCAAGACAAGATAAGACAAGACAAGACAAGACAAGGCAAGACAAGACAAAACAAAACAAGACAAGCAAAGAAAAGAAAAGACAAGACAAGGCAAGGCAAGGCAAGACAAGACAAGACAAGACAAGACAATACAATAGAAGGAAAGGCAACGCAAGACAAGACAAGACAAGACAAGGCAAGACAAGACAAACAAGACAAGACAAGGCAAGACAAGACAACTTGTCAATACAAGACAAGACAAGACAAGATAAGACAACTTGTCAAGACAAGTCAAGACAAGACAAGACAAGACAAGATAAGAAAACTTGTCAAGGCAAGACAATACAACTTGTCAAGACAAAACAAGACAAGACAAGAAAAGACAAGAAAAGAAAAGACAAGAAAAGACAAGACCAGACAACTTGTCAAGACAAGACAAGACAACTTGTCAAGACAAGACAAGGCAAGGAAAGGCAAGACAAGACAAGACAAGACAAAACAAGACAAGACAAGACAAGACAAGGCAAGACAAGACAATATAAGAAAAGACAAGACAAGAAAAGACAAGACAATATAACTTGTCAAGACAAGACAAGACAATACAAGACACGACAAGACAAGAGAAGACAACTTGTCAAGACAAGACAAGACAACTTGTCAAGACAAGACAAGACAAGACAAGACAAGAAAATACAAGACAAGACAAGCCAAGACAAGACAGGACAAGACAAGACAACTTGTCAAGACAAGACAACTTGTCAAGTCAAGACAATTTGTCAAGACAAGACAAGACGAGACAAGACAAGACGAGACAAGACAAGACAAGACAAGACAAGACAAGGCAAGACAAGACAAGACAAGTCAAGATAAGTAAACTTGTCAAGACAAGACAAGACAATATAACTTATCAAGACAAGACAAGACAAGACAAGGCAAAACAAAACAAGAAAAGACAAGGCAAGACAAGCCAACTTGTCAAGACAAGTAAACTTTTCAAGACAAGACAACTTGTAAAGATAACTTATCAAGACAAGACAACTTATCAAGGCAAGACAAGACAAGACAAGCAAGACAAGACAAGACAAGACAAGACAAGACAAGACAAGACAAGACAAGACAAGACAAGACAAGAAAAGACAAGACCAGACAAGACAAGATAAGAAAACTTGTCAAGACAAGACAACTTGTCAAGACAAGGCAACTTGTCAAGACAAGACAACTTGTCAAGACAAGCAAGACAAGACAACTTGTCAAGACAAGACAAGGCAACTTGTCAAGACAAGACAACTTGTCAACACAAGACAAGATAAGACAAGAATAGACAACTTGTCAAGACAAGACAATACAAGACAAGACAAGACAAAACAAAACAAGACAAGACAAGACAAGAAAAGAAAAGACAATACAAGACAAGACAACTTGTCAAGACAAGCCAACTTGTTAAGACAAGACAACTTGTTAAGACAAGACAACTTGTCAACACAAGACAACTTGTAAAGACAAGACAAGACAATACAAGACAAGACAAGACAAGTCAAGACAAGACAAGACCAGAAAAGAAAACACAAGACATGACAAGACAACTTTAAAGACAAGACAATACAACTCGTCAAGACAAGACAATACAACTTGTCGACAATACAACTTGTCGACAAGACAACTTGTCGACAAGACAACTTGTCGACAAGACAACATGTCGACAAGACAACTTGTCGACAAGACAACTTGTCGACAAGACAACTTGTCGACAAGACAACTTATCAAGACAAGACAAGACAAGACAAGACAAGACAAGGAAAGAAAAGAAAAGACAAGACAAGAGAAGACGACTTGTCAAGACAAGACAAGACAACTTGTCAAGACAAGGCAAAGCAATGCAAGGCAAGGCAAGGCAAGGCAAGGCAAGGCAAGGCAAGGCAAGGCAAGGCAAGGCAAGGCAAGGCAAGGCAAGGCAAGGCAAGGCAAGGCAAGACAAGACAAGACAAGACAAGACAAGACAAGACAACAACACAACACAACACAAGACAAGACAAGACAAGACGAGACAAGATAAGACAATACATGGCAAGGCAAGGCAAGGCAAGACAAGACAAGACAAGACAAGACAAGACAAGACAAGACAAGACAAGACAAGACAAGACAAGACAAGACAACGAAAGGCAATACAAGACAAGACAAGACATGACAAGACAAGACAAGCCAAGACAAGACAGGACAAAACAAGGCAACTTGTCAAGACAAGACAAGACAAGGCAAGACAAGGCAAGACAAAAACAAGACAAGACAAGACAACTTGTCAAGACAAGACAACTTGTCAAGTCAAGACAATTTGTCAAGACAAGACAAGACGAGAAGAGACAAGACAAGACAAGACAAGACAAGACAAGACAAGTCAAGACAAGACAAGATAAGAAAACTTGTGAAGACAAGACAACGTGTCAAGACAAGATAACTTGTCAAGACAAGACAATACAACTTGTCAAGACAAGACAAGACAAGACAAGACAAGACAAGACAAGACAAGACAAGAAAAGACAAGACAAGACAACTTATGAAGACAACACAAATTGTAAAGACAAGACAAGAACAAGACAAGACAAGACAAGACAAGACAAGACAAGGCAAGACAAGTGAAGGCAATACAAGACCAGACAAGACAAGACAAGACAAGACAGGACAAGACAAGACAAGACAAGACAAGACAAGGGAAGGCAATACAATACCAGACAAGACAAGACAAGACAACTTGTCAAGACAAGACAAGAAAAGACAAGACAAGACAAGACAAGACAAGACAAGAGAAACAAGACAATACAACTTGTCAAGACAAGACAAGACAAGACAAGACAAGACAAGACAAGACAAGAAAAGACAAGACAAGACAACTTATGAAGACAACACAAATTGTAAAGACAAGACAAGAACAAGACAAGACAAGACAAGACAAGACAAGACAAGGCAAGACAAGTGAAGGCAATACAAGACCAGACAAGACAAGACAAGACAAGACAGACAAGACAAGACAAGACAAGACAAGACAAGACAAGACAAGGGAAGGCAATACAATACCAGACAAGACAAGACAAGACAACTTGTCAAGACAAGACAAGAAAAGACAAGACAAGACAAGACAAGACAAGACAAGACAAGAGAAGATAAGACAAGATAAGAAAACTTGTCAAGACAAGACAAGGCAACTTGTCAAGACAAGCCAACTTGTCAAGACAACTTGTCAAGACAAGCCAACTTGTCAAGGCAAGACAACTTGTCAAGACAACTTGTAAAGACAAGACAAGACAAGACAAGACAAGACAAGACAAGACAACAAGACAAGACAAGACAAGACAAGACAAGACAAGACAAGACAAGACAAGACTAGTCAAGAAAAGAAAACACAAGACAAGACAACTTTAAAGACAAGACAAGACAACTTGTCAAGACAAGACAAGACAAGACAACTTGTCAAGACAAGACAAGACAATACTAGAAAAGACAATACAAGACAAGACCACTTGTCAATACAAGACAAGACAAGTCAAGTCAAGTCAAGTCGAGACAAGACAAGACAAGACAAGAAAAGACAAGACAAGACAAGACAAGACAAGACAAGACAAGACAAGACAAGACAAGACAAGACAAGACAAGACAAGACAAGACAAGACAAGACAAGACAAGACAAGACAAGACAAGACAAGACAAGACAAGACAAGACAAGACAAGACAAGACAAGACAAGGCAAGGCAAGGCAAGACAAGACAAGACAAGACAAGACAAGACAAGACAAGACCAGACAAGGCAAGGCAAGATAAGAAAACTTGTCAAGACAAGACAACTTGTCAATACAAGACAACTTGTCAAGACAAGGCAACTTGTCAAGACAAGACAACTTTTCAAGACAAGACAACTTGTCAAGACAAGACAAGTTGTCAAGACAAGACAACTAGTCAAGACAACTTGTAAAGACAAGACAAGACAAGACAAGTCAAGACAAGACTAGACAAGACAAGAAAAGAAAAGAAAACACAAGACAAGACAACTTTAAAGACAAGTCAAGACAACTTGTCAAGACAAGACAAGACAACTTGTCAAGACAAGACAAGACAACTTGTCAAGACAAGACAAGACAAGACAAGAAAAGACAATACAAGACAAGACCACTTGTCAAGACAAGGCAAGACAAGACAAGACAAGACAAGACAAGACAAGACAAGACAAGACAAGACAAGACAAGACAAGACAAGACAAGACAAGACAAGACAAGGCAAGACAAGGCAAGGCAAGGCAAGACAAGACAAGACAAGTTGTCAAGAAAGGACAATACAAGAAAAGACAAGACAAGACAACTTGTCAAGACAAGACAACTTGTCAAGACAAGACAACTTGTCAAGACAAGACAACTTGTCAAGACAAGACAACTTGTCAAGACAAGACAAGACAACTTATCAAGACAAGACAACTTGTCAAGACAAGACAAGACAAGTTGTTAAAACAATACTAGACTAGACAAGTTGTCAAAACAAGACAAAACTAGACAAGACAAGACAAGTTGTCAAGAAAAGACAAGACAAGAGAAGTTGTCAAGACAAGACAAGACAAGACAAGTTGTCAAGACAAGACAATACAAGACAAGTTGTCAAGACAAGACTAGACAAGACAAGTTGTCAAGACAACATAAGACAACATAAGACAAGTTGTCATGACAAGACAAGACAAGTTGTCAAGACAATACAAGTTGTCAAGACAAGACTAGACAAGACAAGTTGTATGTCAAGACAAGACAAAACAAGACATGTTCACTCTAAAAAATGGTGTGTAGTTTTTACACACCTTTCTTGTCGCCGAATTAACACACTTTCAGCCGTATTTTTACACACCAAGGCCTGTTTATTTACACACCAAGGCGTGTTTTTTTCCACACGGAAATCTATGATTTTTACACAACTTGTGATGCGTATAAATATCCGCTATAGTACAGCAAGATTTAAAATTGAAATAACTTAACCTGCAGGTACTGGCAGGTAGTTCAAGGAAAAATTCTAATTCACGTTATTCCATAGACTTACAAAAATACTAAAAGCTATAAATATACATATAATATGCTAAATAGCTGAGAAATTATGTGTATATCATAAAGAATAACAATGACATTTACACTCGATATCTGTAAAGGACAACGATATTATAAGGATATTTTGCGAGTGTGGACTCAAACGAGACCAGTTGCGAAAAATGCAAACTCACGACACCGCGAATCTAGTGCGGCGCTGCGCTCTACCAACCGCTGAGCCACGAAGGCCGTTGCTGGGAGCGTACATGTATATATGATACTGCGATATAATATCGCTTGTGTAAAAACAGGTTATTTTGTTGCGGGCTTGTTCAGATTTCCTCAGAAAATCGCAACGAGTTGCATCACAATTCGAGCAGTGCATGTTCACATTAGCGGCGACTTGAAAATCCATATCGCAGTGAAGTCGCGGCAGTAGTTTACACCAGCGACATACCATATCGCAATCACGTCAGTTCGCAGCGAAAATCGCAACAAAAATCGCTAGTATTTACTATTGGCGAAATCATTCTGAACATGCATTTCTTTACGCAATATATTTCGCGCAGTGATTTTCCGTATATGTATAAACATGCCTTGGAATAACACGGACATCTTTCTAAAATTACTTTATTATTCATGGTAAAATGAAAATTATCTGTATCTCTACCATTTTTATACAATTTTAAAATTTCGAACGTACATATATATTAAGTCACTCACTCACCCAACTGCCTCGTCCATACAAGCATACGGTACAGGTAATACGAATTTGTCCTCGTTTCTTGACCAGTAATAATAACATGTGAAGTTCTTTTAGGAATTCGGTAGTCCTGGTATTTATTTGAAGATCAGTACTCCGTAGCATATGCGGTCACAGCAATAATATAATGTATATAGTCAATTATGAGGCGACTTATATCCATATTCCTCTTTGAATGTATAAATAGTAATATCCTTATTAACCCAAGAATTTGGCCAAAGAATATGTAGTCATCCTTTGCGAAAATTATTGTTAAAACTTTAGGAAAAAGCGTTCTCCCTTTGTTGACGCTTGCCTTCAAGCTCGATACGGTTTATGATCAAGCATATCTTAACAGAGCACCGGATCAAAATTTGACGGTTTCTGATTGGTTGAATTGCATGCGGACCTCTGCGAAGACCGTGCTGATATATGCCGTTGCTAAATTAAGCGCAGCGTCATCCACACCTGATTGGTTAAAAATACTTAGAATTTGTCCTACTCAAATCAAAGGTTAAAGTGTGGTAAATTATTGTTAAACACGGGTTGCTTACCAAATATTGCGAGTTATCAGGACATTTTAACATAACATACTTCAGGCTAGTCATGCCTAAATAGCATAATATCTTATAGTTGAATAGCTGAAATGTATCCTACATTCTTCGGCATATTTCTATTTTGAAAAATTCACGTCAGGATCGTTTGTTTGAACGGACTCGCTCTCGACCGGCGTGAAAGTTGAGTTTGGAAATGTTACCCACAATTTCCAGTAATTGAGCAAGGAACACCGGCTCTTACGGTCGTTGACAGTCGGTTACAACATTGCCAAAGAATAACCATAATTATTCGAATCGACGACGGATGTTTGACGTTGAAGCGACGTCGGGTTGTCAACATTTGAATGGCCGGCCTATCGCCGGTCATGCAACGTCGCCCGGTCTATCCCCGAGCATCTTTTATTTTCCTCGATCTATATGTAGCTTAGGCAAAAGCCTCGACTTTGAAAGAAGCCTTGCGAGTACAGATAATTAAATCATTAATGGTCGAGATCTGCAGTCTTGTCGAGAAATTTTGACAAAAGAATACAACGCGACGGGGATATATATATATATAGTTCTGATTTAAATTTGCCGACAGTTTGTCATTCACGTGTTAAAAATATGTCGGTATAACTGCAAAGAAATCAATGCTGTTGCATATAAAAAAAAAGACCATGCACGATGCTTGCAGTAAAGATGTCTGTTGAATAAAAGATGTGTGAAATTAAAAGTGTGTAAAATTAAGATATGTAAAATCAAGCAAGGTATGTAAAATTGAAAGGTGTGTAAATTAAAAGGTATGAAAGACAACTTGTCAAGACAAGACAAGACAACTTGTCAAGACAAGACAACTTGTCAAGAAAAGACAACGAGTCAAGAAAAGACACTTGTCAAAACAAGACAAGACAAGACAACTTGTCAAGACAAGACAAGACAAGACAAGACGAGACGAGATGAGACGAGAGGAGACAAGACAAGACAAGACAAGACCAGAACAGACCAGACCAGACAAGACCAAACAAGACAAGACAAGACAAGACCAGACAAGACAAGACAAGACAACTTGTCAAGACAAGACAAGACAAGACAACTTGTCAAGACAAGACAACTTGTCAAGACAAGACAACTTGTCAAGACAAGACACTTGTTAAGACAAGACAAGACAAGACAAGACAAGACAACTTGTCAAGACAAGACAAGACTAGACAAGACAAGACAAGACAAGACAAGACAAGACAAGACAAGACAAGACAAGACAAGACAAGACAAGATAAGAAAAGACAAGACAAGACAACTTGTCAAGACAAGACAAGACAAGACAAGACAATACAAGACAAGACAAGGCAAGACCAGACAAGACAAGACAAGACAAGTCAAGACCAGACAAATTGTCAATACAAGACAACTTGTCAAGACAAGACAACTTGTCAAGACAAGACAACTTGTCAAGACAAGACAACTTGTCAAGACAAGACAACTTGTAAAGACAAGACAAGACAAGACAAGACAAGACAAGACAAGACAAGACAAGACAAGACAAGACATCACAAGACATCACAAGACAAGAAAAGACAAAACAAGACAAGACAAGACAACTTGTCAACACAAAACAAGACAAGACAAGACAAGACAAGACAAGACAAGACAAGACATGATAAGACAACTTGTCATGACAAGACAAGACAACTTTTCAAGAGAAGACAAGACAAGACAAGACAAGACAAGACAAGACAAGACATGACAAGACATGACAAGACAAGAAAAGACAAAACAAGACAATGTAAGACAATGGAAGGCAATACAAGACCAGACAAGACAAGACCAGACAAGACATGATAAGACAACTTGTCATGACAAGACAAGACAACTTTTCAAGAGAAGACAAGACAAGACAAGACAAGATAATACAATACAAGACAAAAAAAGGCAAGCCAAGGCAAGACAAGACAAGACAAGACAAGACAAGACAAGACAAGACAAGACAAGGAAAGGCAATACAAGACAATACAAGACAAGATAAGACAAGACAAGGTAAGACAAAACAACAAAAGACAAGACAAGACAAGAAAAGAAAAGACAACACAACACAACACAACACAATTTGTCAACACAAGACAACTTGTCAAGGCAAGACAACTTGTCAAGACAAGACAACTTGTCAAGACAAGACAACTTGTCAAGACAAGACAACTTGTAAAGAAAAGACAAGACAAGACAAGCCAAGCCAAGGCAAGACAAGACAAGACAAGACAAGACAAGACAAAACAAAACAAACAAGACAAGACAAGACAAGACAAGACAAGACAAGACAAGACAAGACAACACAACACAACACAAGACATGACAAGACAAGAAAAGACAAGACAATACAACTTGTCAAGACAAGAAAGACAAGACAAGACAAGGCAAGACAAGACAAGACAAGACAAGACAAGGCAAGACAAGGCAAGGCAAGACAAGACAAGACAAGACAAGACAACTTGTCAATACAACACAAGTCAATACAGCACAAGACAAGACAAGACAAGGCAAGACAAGGCAAGGCAAGACAAGACAAGACAAGACAAGACAACTTGTCAATACAACACAAGACAAGACAAGACAAGACAAGACAAGACACAAGACAAGATAAGAAAACATGTCAAGACAAGAAAAGCAAGACAACTTATCAAGACAAGACAAGACAAGACAAGAAAAGACAAGACAAGATAAGAAAACTTGTCAAGACAAGACAAGACAATTTGTCAACACAAGACAACTTGTCAAGGCAAGACAACTTGTCAAGACAAGACAACTTGTCAAGACAAGACAACTTGTCAAGACAAGACAACTTGTAAAGAAAAGACAAGACAAGCCAAGCCAAGGCAGGACAAGACAAGACAAGAAAGACAAGACAAGACAAGGCAAGACAAGACAAGACAAGACAAGACAAGGCAAGACAAGGCAAGGCAAGACAAGACAAGACAAGACAAGACAACTTGTCAATACAACACAAGACAAGACAAGACAAGACAAGACAAGACACAAGACAAGATAAGAAAACATGTCAAGACAAGAAAAGCAAGACAACTTATCAAGACAAGACAAGACAAGACAAGAAAAGACAAGACAAGATAAGCAAACTTGTCAAGACAAGACAAGACAACTTGTCAAGTCCAGACAACTTGTCAAGACAAGATAAGACAAGACAAGACAAGACAAGACCAGACAAATTGTCAATACAAGACAAGACAAGGCAAGACAAGACAAGACATGATAAGACAACTTGTCATGACAAGACAAGACAACTTTTCAAGACAAGACAAGACAAGACAAGTTGTCAAGACAAGACAAGTTGTCAAGATAAGACAAGTTGTCAAGACAAGACAAGTTGTCAAGACAAGACAACTTGTCAAGACAAGACAACTTGTCAAGACAAGACAACTTGTCAAGACAAGACAAGACAAGACAAGGAAAGGCAATACAAGACAATACAAGACAAGATAAGACAAGACAAGGTAAGACAAAACAACAAAAGACAAGACAAGACAAGAAAAGAAAAGACAACACAACACAACACAACACAATTTGTCAACACAAGACAACTTGTCAAGGCAAGACAACTTGTCAAGACAAGACAACTTGTCAAGACAAGACAACTTGTCAAGACAAGACAACTTGTAAAGAAAAGACAAGACAAGACAAGCCAAGCCAAGGCAAGACAAGACAAGACAAGACAAGACAAGACAAGACAAAACAAGACAAGACAAGACAAGACAAGACAACACAACACAACACAACACAACACAAGACATGACAAGACAAGAAAAGACAAGACAAGACAACTTGTCAAGACAAGAAAGACAAGACAAGACAAGGCAAGACAAGACAAGACAAGACAAGGCAAGACAAGGCAAGGCAAGACAAGACAAGACAAGACAAGACAACTTGTCAATACAACACAAGATAAGACAAGACAAGACAAGACAAGACACAAGACAAGATAAGAAAACATGTCAAGACAAGAAAAGCAAGACAACTTATCAAGACAAGACAAGACAAGACAAGAAAAGACAAGACAAGATAAGAAAACTTGTCAAGACAAGACAAGACAACTTGTCAAGTCTAGACAACTTGTCAAGACAAGATAAGACAAGACAAGACAAGACCAGACAAATTGTCAATACAAGACAAGACAAGTCAAGACAAGACAAGACATGATAAGACAACTTGTCATGACAAGACAAGACAAGACAAGAGAAGTTGTCAAGACAAGAGAAGTTGTCAAGACAAGACAAGTTGTCAAGACAAGACAAGTTGTCAAGACAAGACAAGTTGTCAAGACAAGACAACTTGTCAAGACAAGACAACTTGTCAAGACAAGACAACTTGTCAAGACAAGACAACTTGTCAAGACAAGACAAGACAAGACAAGGCAAGACAAGACAAGACAAGACAAGACAATACAAGGCAAGACAAGAAAACTTGTCAAGACAAGACAACTTGTCAAGTCTAGACAACTTGTCAAGACAAGACAAGACAAGACAAGACAAGACAAGACAAGACAAGGGAAGACAAGATAAGAAAACTTGTCAAGACAAGACAAGACCAGACAACTTATCAAGACAAGACCAGACAAGAAAATACAAGACAAGATAAGAAAACTTGTCAAGACAAGACAAGACAACTTGTCGAGTCTAGACAACTTGTCAAGACAAGATAAGACAAGACAAGGCAAGGCAAGGCAAGGCAAGGAAAGACAAGACAAGATAAGACAAGATAAGAAAGCGTGTCAAGACAAGACAAGACAAGGCAACTTGTCAAAACAAGACAACTTGTCAAGACAAGACAAGACAACAGAACACAACACAACGAAAGACAAGACAAGACAAGACAAGATAAGACAAGACAAGGTAAGACAAAATAACACAAGACAAGAAAAGACAAGAAAGAAAAGACAAGACAAGACAACTTGTCAAGACAAGACACTTGTTAAGACAAGACAAGACAAGACAAGACAATACAATACAAGACAAGACAAGGCAAGACCAGACAAGACAAGAAAAGACAAGACAAGACCAGACAAATTGTCAATACAAGACAACTTGTCAAGACAAGACAACTTGTCAAGACAAGACAACTTGTCAAGACAAGACAACTTGTCAAGACAAGACAACTTGTAAAGACAAGACAAGACAAGACAAGACAAGACAAGACAAGACAAGACAAGACAAGACAAGACAAGACATGACAAGACATCACAAGACAAGAAAAGACAAACCAAGACAAGACAAGACAACTTGTCAACACAAAACAAGACAAGACAAGACAAGACAAGACAAGACAAGACAAGAGACAAGACAAGACATGATAAGACAACTTGTCATGACAGGACAAGACAACTTTTCAAGAGAAGACAAGACAAGACAAGACAAGACAAGACAAGACAAGACAAGACATGACAAGACATGACAAGACAAGAAAAGACAAAACAAGACAAGGTAAGACAATGGAAGGCAATACAAGACCAGACAAGACAAGACCAGACAAGACATGATAAGACAACTTGTCATGACAAGACAAGACAACTTTTCAAGAGAAGACAAGACAAGACAAGACAAGATAATACAAGACAAGACAAAAAAAGGCAAGCCAAGGCAAGACAAGACAAGACAAGACAAGACAAGACAAGACAAGACAAGACAAGGAAAGGCAATACAAGACAATACAAGACAAGATAAGACAAGACAAGGTAAGACAAAACAACAAAAGACAAGACAAGACAAGAAAAGAAAAGACAACACAACACAACACAACACAATTTGTCAACACAAGACAACTTGTCAAGGCAAGACAACTTGTCAAGACAAGACAACTTGTCAAGACAAGACAACTTGTCAAGACAAGACAACTTGTAAAGAAAAGACAAGACAAGACAAGCCAAGCCAAGGCAAGACAAGACAAGACAAGACAAGACAAGACAAAACAAGACAAGACAAGACAAGACAAGACAAGACAAGACAACACAACACAACACAACACAAGACATGACAAGACAAGAAAAGACAAGACAAGACAACTTGTCAAGACAAGAAAGACAAGACAAGACAAGGCAAGACAAGACAAGACAAGACAAGGCAAGACAAGGCAAGGCAAGACAAGACAAGACAAGACAAGACAACTTGTCAGTACAACACAAGACAAGACAAGACAAGACAAGACACAAGACAAGATAAGAAAACATGTCAAGACAAGAAAAGCAAGACAACTTATCAAGACAAGACAAGACAAGACAAGAAAAGACAAGACAAGATAAGAAAACTTGTCAAGACAAGACAAGACAACTTGTCAAGTCTAGACAACTTGTCAAGACAAGATAAGACAAGACAAGACAAGACAAGACAAGACCAGACAAATTGTCAATACAAGACAAGACAAGTCAAGACAAGACAAGACACGATAAGACAACTTGTCATGACAAGACAAGACAACTTTTCAAGACAAGACAAGACAAGACAAGACAAGTTGTCAAGACAAGACAAGTTGTCAAGACAAGACAAGTTGTCAAGACAAGACAAGTTGTCAAGACAAGACAACTTGTCAAGACAAGACAACTTGTCAAGACAAGACAACTTGTCAAGACAAGACAACTTGTCAAGACAAGACAACTTGTCAAGACAAGACAAGACAAGACAAGGAAAGGCAATACAAGACAATACAAGACAAGATAAGACAAGACAAGGTAAGACAAAACAACAAAAGGCAAGACAAGACAAGAAAAGAAAAGACAACACAACACAACACAACACAATTTGTCAACACAAGACAACTTGTCAAGGCAAGACAACTTGTCAAGACAAGACAACTTGTCAAGACAAGACAACTTGTCAAGACAAGACAACTTGTAAAGAAAAGACAAGACAAGCCAAGCCAAGACAAGACAAGACAAGACAAGACAAGAAAGACAAGACAAGACAAGGCAAGACAAGACAAGACAAGACAAGACAAGGCAAGACAAGGCAAGGCAAGGCAAGACAAGACAAGACAAGACAAGACAAGACAACTTGTCAATACAACACAAGACAAGACAAGACAAGACACAAGACAAGATAAGAAAACATGTCAAGACAAGAAAAGCAAGACAACTTATCAAGACAAGACAAGACAAGACAAGAAAAGACAAGACAAGATAAGAAAACTTGTCAAGACAAGACAAGACAACTTGTCAAGTCTAGACAACTTGTCAAGACAAGATAAGACAAGACAAGACAAGACAAGACCAGACAAATTGTCAATACAAGACAAGACAAGTCAAGACAAGACAAGACATGATAAGACAACTTGTCATGACAAGACAAGACAACTTTTCAAGACAAGACAAGACAAGACAAGACAAGTTGTCAAGACAAGACAAGTTGTCAAGATAAGACAAGTTGTCAAGACAAGACAAGTTGTCAAGACAAGACAACTTGTCAAGACAAGACAACTTGTCAAGACAAGACAACTTGTCAAGACAAGACAAGACAAGACAAGGAAAGGCAATACAAGACAATACAAGACAAGATAAGACAAGACAAGGTAAGACAAAACAACAAAAGACAAGACAAGACAAGAAAAGAAAAGACAACACAACACAACACAACACAATTTGTCAACACAAGACAACTTGTCAAGGCAAGACAACTTGTCAAGACAAGACAACTTGTCAAGACAAGACAACTTGTCAAGACAAGACAACTTGTAAAGAAAAGACAAGACAAGACAAGCCAAGCCAAGGCAAGACAAGACAAGACAAGACAAGACAAAACAAGACAAGACAAGACAACACAACACAACACAACACAACACAAGACATGACAAGACAAGAAAAGACAAGACAAGACAACTTGTCAAGACAAGAAAGACAAGACAAGACAAGACAAGGCAAGACAAGACAAGACAAGACAAGACAAGACAAGGCAAGACAAGGCAAGGCAAGACAAGACAAGACAAGACAAGACAACTTGTCAATACAACACAAGACAAGACAAGACAAGACAAGACACAAGACAAGATAAGAAAACATGTCAAGACAAGAAAAGCAAGACAACTTATCAAGACAAGACAAGACAAGACAAGAAAAGACAAGACAAGATAAGAAAACTTGTCAAGACAAGACAAGACAACTTGTCAAGTCTAGACAACTTGTCAAGACAAGATAAGACAAGACAAGACAAGACCAGACAAATTGTCAATACAAGACAAGACAAGTCAAGACAAGACAAGACATGATAAGACAACTTGTCATGACAAGACAAGACAAGACAAGAGAAGTTGTCAAGACAAGAGAAGTTGTCAAGACAAGACAAGTTGTCAAGACAAGACAAGTTGTCAAGACAAGACAAGTTGTCAAGACAAGACAAGTTGTCAAGACAAGACAAGTTGTCAAGACAAGACAAGTTGTCAAGACAAGACAACTTGTCAAGACAAGACAACTTGTCAAGACAAGACAACTTGTCAAGACAAGACAAATGTCAAGACAAGACAAGACAAGACAAGGCAAGGCAAGACAAGACAAGACAAGACAAGACAAGACAATACAAGGCAAGACAAGAAAACTTGTCAAGACAAGACAACTTGTCAAGTCTAGACAACTTGTCAAGACAAGACAAGACAAGACAAGACAAGACAAGGCAAGACAAGATAAGAAAACTTGTCAAGACAAGACAAGACCAGACAACTTATCAAGACAAGACCAGACAAGAAAATACAAGACAAGATAAGAAAACTTGTCAAGACAAGACAAGACAACTTGTCGAGTCTAGACAACTTGTCAAGACAAGATAAGACAAGACAAGGCAAGGCAAGGCAAGGAAAGACAAGACAAGATAAGACAAGATAAGAAAGCGTGTCAAGACAAGACAAGAGAAGGCAACTTGTCAAAACAAGACAACTTGTCAAGACAAGACAAGACAACAGAACACAACACAACGAAAGACAAGACAAGACAAGACAAGATAAGACAAGACAAGGTAAGACAAAATAACACAAGACAAGAAAAGACAAGAAAGAAAAGACAAGACAAGACAACTTGTCAAGACAAGGCACTTGTTAAGACAAGACAAGACAAGACAAGACAATACAATACAAGACAAGACAAGGCAAGACCAGACAAGACAAGACAAGACAAGAAAAAACAATGTTACCAGTCTGATTAGAAACGCCAAACAAAATTATTTTAAAGACAAATTTTCTGAACACAAGAACGATTCAAGTAAGCTTTGGAACCTAATTAAGTGTTTGTCTAAAGACGGTGGTGAAAATAAAAGCGGAATCTCTCAGGTTGTTGAAAACGAAGTTGTGATAACTGATAGTACTAGCATTGCGGAGATTTTTAATCGCTACTTTATTGACATACCTACGAAATATCTCGCCTCGTTTGGCGAATATCAAGGATTGACAGAATATGTCTCCTCCGAAACGAGTATCAATTTTGTAATTTCCCCCGTCACTGAAAACGATGTATTAGAATTGCTAATGTTAGTTCCATCCCACAAAGCTTCTGGTGATGATGGAATAGGTATAAAGATCCTTAAGATTGCCGCACCTGCAATAGTACCCTCTCTCACAAGAGTACTAAATTTGTGCTTGACCAAGAAATACTTCCCGAGAGCATGGAAAATAGCAAAAGTTTCACCGATTTTTAAAGGAAATGGAAGCAGAAATGAAAAAGAATGCTTTCGCCCAATATCTGTACTCCCAATTCTATCGAAACTATTGGAAAAACTGATCTGTCGTTCAATGAACAAATTTCTCAGTGAAAATAACATTCTACATAAATTCCAGTCTGGTTTCAGGAAAGCGTTCTCTACTGAAACAGCGTTAGTAAGACTCGTAGACCAACTTTTATTCGACCTTGACAAAAACAATGTCTCCGGAATTGTTTTTGTGGATTATAAGAAAGCGTTTGACCTAATAGATCACCAACTGTTATTACAAAAACTCAAAGTACTTGGTATTGGAGAGGATTGTCTTCCTCTATTTATTAGTTTTCTGAGCGATCGAAAACAGTATGTAAACGTTAATGGCTGCCATTCTAAGACTGAAAATGTAAATTTCGGCGTTCCGCAAGGAAGTATATTGGGACCTGTGCTGTTTTTGATATTTATTAATGACTTGCCGACTGCTCTGAAGAGTTCCACAGCTGATATATACGCGGATGATACTACAATTAGTTACTCTGACCATTATAATATTTCACCTCAAGCTATTAGTAATGGCATCCAGTTGGATATAAATGAACTACAAAATTGGTCAAAAAAAAATCGAATGACGCTAAACGAAAGAAAGACGAAATCTATGCTCATTACGGGAAAACGGCTAGATAAAAAGCTGGCAAGTTTGGACTTGCAAATTGAATTAAACAACACTACTATTGAACAAGTTGATGTTTTCAGTTTGCTGGGACTAAAGATAGATATGAGATTGACATTTGACGAACACGTCGACGCTCTTTGCAACAAGCTGTCGCAGCGAATTGGCGTCCTACGAAAGATCAAGGCTTTTCTTCCCCTCGAGCAAAGGATTCTCTACTACAACGCTATGATTAAACAACCGATGATGTATGGATCAATTGTGTGGTCTGCGTGCTCTCGTGAGAATTTAGAAAGGGTCTTGCGACTGCAAAAGCGGGCTGCAAGAGTCATATTAGATGCTGACATGCGAGCGGAAAGTGTCGAGCTCTTCAAAAAATTAAAGTGGTTGCCTTTCTTCTGTGAAGTTAAAATTCAGATGTGTGTTTTGGTACACAAACGTCTTTATGGCGAATGCCCGGCTTACATTAAAGAAGCTTTGAGGACAAACTCAGATATCCATAATCGATCAAGTCGTTATGGCTCAATAAACATAGTTTGCCCACGTTTCAATAGAGAAACTGAAGGTGGACGGACATTCTCAGTCAGAATGTCAAGATTATGGAACAGCCTGCCAAACGAATTGAAGTCCATTAAGAGTGTAAACATTTTTAGGACATCTTTGAGAACTTTTTATATTGACATTTTAAAGGATATGGACTGTTTTAAAGTATTTTAAATTTTTACTGGACCAATAGTTTATTTTGAATTCCTACTATATACATGCATGCTTATACGCAGCCATTTGTTCTGCTAACATATTTTTGTATTTATAGTTAGGAGGGCCGCTGGTTCATCAGTTTCACTGTCATGCGTTTACCCTCATTAATAAAGTTGATTATTATTATTATTATTATTACAAGACAAGACCAGACAAATTGTCAATACAAGACAACTTGTCAAGACAAGACAACTTGTCAAGACAAGACAACTTGTCAAGACAAGACAACTTGTAAAGACAAGACAAGACAAGACAAGACAAGACAAGACAAGACAAGACATGACAAGACATCACAAGACAAGAAAAGACAAAACAAGACAAGACAAGACAACTTGTCAACACAAAACAAGACAAGACAAGACAAGACAAGACAAGACAAGACAAGACATGATAAGACAACTTGTCATGACAAGACAAGACAACTTTTCAAGAGAAGACAAGACAAGACAAGACAAGACATGACAAGACAAGAAAAGACAAAACAAGACAAGGTAAGACAATGGAAGGCAATACAAGACCAGACAAGACAAGACCAGACAAGACATGATAAGACAACTTGTCATGACAAGACAAGACAACTTTTCAAGAGAAGACAAGACAAGACAAGACAAGATAATACAATACAAGACAAAAAAAGGCAAGCCAAGGCAAGACAAGACAAGACAAGACAAGACAAGACAAGACAAGACAAGACAAGACAAGGAAAGGCAATACAAGACAATACAAGACAAGATAAGACAAGACAAGGTCATACAAAACAACAAAAGACAAGACAAGACAAGAAAAGAAAAGACAACACAACACAACACAACACAATTTGTCAACACAAGACAACTTGTCAAGGCAAGACAACTTGTCAAGACAAGACAACTTGTCAAGACAAGACAACTTGTCAAGACAAGACAACTTGTCAAGAAAAGACAACTTGTAAAGAAAAGACAAGACAAGACAAGCCAAGCCAAGGCAAGACAAGACAAGACAAGACAAGACAAGACAAAACAAGACAAGTCAAGACAAGACAAGACAACACAAGACAACACAAGACAACACAACACAACACAACACAACACAAGACATGACAAGACAAGAAAAGACAAGACAAGACAACTTGTCAAGACAAGAAAGACAAGACAAGACAAGGCAAGACAAGACAAGACAAGACAAGGCAAGACAAGGCAAGGCAAGACAAGACAAGACAAGACAAGACAACTTGTCAATACAACACAAGACAAGACAAGACAAGACAAGACACAAGACAAGATAAGAAAACATGTCAAGACAAGAAAAGCAAGACAACTTATCAAGACAAGACAAGACAAGACAAGACAACAAAAGACAAGACAAGATAAGAAAACTTGTCAAGACAAGACAAGACAACTTGTCAAGTCTAGACAACTTGTCAAGACAAGATAAGACAAGACAAGACAAGACAAGACCAGACAAATTGTCAATACAAGACAAGACAAGTCAAGACAAGACAAAACATGATAAGACAACTTGTCATGACAAGACAAGACAACTTTTCAAGACAAGACAAGACAAGACAAGACAAGTTGTCAAGACAAGACAAGTTGTCAAGAAAAGACAAGTTGTCAAGACAAGACAACTTGTCAAGACAAGACAACTTGTCAAGACAAGACAACTTGTCAAGACAAGACAACTTGTCAAGACAAGACAAGAAAAGACAAGGAAAGGCAATACAAGACAATACAAGACAAGATAAGACAAGACAAGGTAAGACAAAACAACAAAAGGCAAGACAAGACAAGAAAAGAAAAGACAACACAACACAACACAACACAATTTGTCAACACAAGACAACTTGTCAAGGCAAGACAACTTGTCAAGACAAGACAACTTGTCAAGACAAGACAACTTATCAAGACAAGACAACTTGTAAAGAAAAGACAAGACAAGACAAGCCAAGCCAAGGCAAGACAAGACAAGACAAGACAAGACAAGACAAGACAAGACAAAACAAAACAAGACAAGACAAGACAAGACAAGACAAGACAAGACAACACAACACAACACAACACATGACAAGACAAGAAAAGACAAGACAAGACAACTTGTCAAGACAAGAAAGACAAGACAAGACAAGGCAAGACAAGACAAGACAAGACAAGACAAGACAAGGCAAGACAAGGCAAGGAAAGACAAGACAAGACAAGACAAGACAACTTGTCAATAAAACACAAGACAAGACAAGACAAGACAAGACACAAGACAAGATAAGAAAACATGTCAAGACAAGAAAAGCAAGACAACTTATCAAGACAAGACAAGACAAGACAAGAAAAGACAAGACAAGATAAGAAAACTTGTCAAGACAAGACAAGACAACTTGTCAAGTCTAGACAACTTGTCAAGACAAGATAAGACAAGACAAGACAAGACAAGACAAGACCAGACAAATTGTCAATACAAGACAAGACAAGTCAAGACAAGACAAGACATGATAAGACAACTTGTCATGACAAGACAAGACAACTTTTCAAGACAAGACAAGACAAGACAAGACAAGTTGTCAAGACAAGACAAGTTGTCAAGACAAGACAAGTTGTCAAGACAAGACAAGTTGTCAAGACAAGACAACTTGTCAAGACAAGACAACTTGTCAAGACAAGACAACTTGTCAAGACAAGACAAGACAAGACAAGGAAAGGCAATACAAGACAATACAAGACAAGATAAGACAAGACAAGGTAAGACAAAACAACAAAAGACAAGACAAGACAAGAAAAGAAAAGACAACACAACACAACACAACACAACACAATTTGTCAACACAAGACAACTTGTCAAGGCAAGACAACTTGTCAAGACAAGACAACTTGTCAAGACAAGACAACTTGTCAAGACAAGACAACTTGTAAAGAAAAGACAAGACAAGACAAGCCAAGCCAAGGCAAGACAAGACAAGACAAGACAAGACAAGACAAGACAAGACAAGACAAGACAAGACAAGACAAGACAAGACAAGACAAGACAACACAACATCAGACATCACAAGACAAGAAAAGACAAGACAAGACAACTTGTCAAGACAAGAAAGACAAGACAAGATAAGGCAAGACAACGCAAGACAAGACAAGACAAAACAAGACAAGACAAGACAAGACAAGACAAGACAAGACAACACAACACAACACAACACAACACAACACAACACAAGACATGACAAGACAAGAAAAGACAAGACAAGACAACTTGTCAAGACAAGAAAGACAAGACAAGACAAGGCAAGACAAGACAAGACAAGACAAGACAAGGCAAGACAAGGCAAGGCAAGACAAGACAAGACAAGACAACTTGTCAATACAACACAAGACAAGACAAGACAAGACAAGACAAGACAAGACACAAGACAAGATAAGAAAACATGTCAAGACAAGAAAAGCAAGACAACTTATCAAGACAAGACAAGACAAGACAAGAAAAGACAAGACAAGATAAGAAAACTTGTCAAGACAAGACAAGACAACTTGTCAAGTCTAGACAACTTGTCAAGACAAGATAAGACAAGACAAGACAAGACAAGACCAGACAAATTGTCAATACAAGACAAGACAAGTCAAGACAAGACAAGACATGATAAGACAACTTGTCATGACAAGACAAGACAAGACAAGACAAGTTGTCAAGTCAAGACAAGTTGTCAAGACAAGACAAGTTGTCAAGACAAGACAAGTTGTCAAGACAAGACAACTTGTCAAGACAAGACAACTTGTCAAGACAAGACAACTTGTCAAGACAAGACAACTTGTCAAGACAAGACAACTTGTCAAGACAAGACAACTTGTCAAGACAAGACAAGACAAGACAAGGCAAGGCAAGACAAGACAAGACAAGACAAGACAAGACAAGACAAGACAATACAAGCCAAGACAAGAAAACTTGTCAAGACAAGACAACTTGTCAAGTCTAGACAACTTGTCAAGACAAGACAAGACAAGACAAGACAAGACAAGGCAAGACAAGATAAGAAAACTTGTCAAGACAAGACAAGACCAGACAACTTATCAAGACAAGACCAGACAAGAAAAGACAAGACAAGATAAGAAAACTTGTCAAGACAAGACAAGACAACTTGTCGAGTCTGGACAACTTGTCAAGACAAGATAAGACAAGACAAGGCAAGGCAAGGCAAGGAAAGACAAGACAAGATAAGACAAGATAAGAAAGCTTGTCAAGACAAGACAAGACAAGGCAACTTGTCAAAACAAGACAACTTGTCAAGACAAGACAAGACAACAGAACACAACACAATGAAAGACAAGACAAGACAAGACAAGATAAGACAAGACAAGGTAAGACAAAATAACACAAGACAAGAAAAGACAAGAAAAAAAAGACAAGACAAGACAACTTGTCAAGACAAGACACTTGTTAAGACAAGACAAGACAAGACAAGACAAGACAAGACAACTTGTCAAGACAAGACAAGATTAGACAAGACAAGACAAGACAAGACAAGACAAGACAAGGCAAGACAAGGCAAGGCAAGACAAGACAAGACAAGACAAGACAAGACAACTTGTCAATACAACACAAGACAAGACAAGACAAGACAAGACAAGACACAAGACAAGATAAGAAAACATGTCAAGACAAGAAAAGCAAGACAACTTATCAAGACAAGAAAAGCAAGACAACTTATCAAGACAAGACAAGACAAGACAAGAAAAGACAAGACAAGATAAGAAAACTTGTCAAGACAAGTCAAGACAACTTGTCAAGTCTAGACAACTTGTCAAGACAAGATAAGACAAGACAAGACAAGACAAGACCAGACAAATTGTCAATACAAGACAAGACAAGTCAAGACAAGACAAGACATGATAAGACAACTTGTCATGACAAGACAAGACAACTTTTCAAGACAAGACAAGACAAGACAAGCAAGTTGTCAAGACAAGACAAGTTGTCAATACAAGACAACTTGTAAAGACAAGACAAGACAAGAGAAGTCAAGACAAGACATGACAAGACAAGGCAAGGCAAGGCAAGGCAAGACAAGACAAGACAAGACAAGACAAGATAAGATAAGAAAACTTGTCAAGACAAGACAAGGCAACTTGTCAAAACAAGACAACTTGTCAAGACAAGACAAGACAATACAAGACAAGATAAGACAAGACAAGACAAGTTAAGAAAACTTGTCAAGACAAGACAAGACAAGACAACTTATCAAGACAAGACAAGACAAGACAATACAAGACAAGACAAGACAAGACAAGAAAAGATAAGACAAGACAAGACAACTTGTCAAGACAACACAACTTGTCAAGGCAAGACAACTTGTCAAGACAAGACAAGACAAGACAACTTGTCAAGACAAGACAACTTGTCAAGACAAGACAAGAACAAGACAAGACAAGACAAAACAAGACAAGACAAGACAAGGGAAGACAAGACAAGACAAGACAAGACAAGACAAGACAACTTGTCAAGACAAGACAAGACAACTTGTCAAGACAAGACAAGACAGACAAGACAAGACAAGACAAGACAAGGCAAGACAAGACAAGACAAGACAAGACGAGACAAGACAAGACAAGACAAGACAAGACAAGACAAGACAAGACAAGACAAGACAAGAAATGACAAGACATGAAAATAAAAGACAAGACAAGACAACTTGTCAAGACAAGACAAGACAACTTGTCAAGACAAGACAAGACAACTTGTCAAGACAAGACAAGACAACTTGTCAAGACAATAAAAGACAAGACAAGACAAGGCAAGACAAGACAAGACAAGACAAGACAAGGAAAGGCACGGCAAGGCAAGGCAAGGCAAGGCAAGACAAAACAAGACAAGACAAGACAAGACAAGACAAGGCAAGACAATAAAAGAAAAGACAAGACAAGAAAAGACAAGACAATATAACTTGTCAAGACAAGACAAGACAAGACAAGACAAGACAAGACAAGACAATAAAACTTGTCAAGACAAGACAATACAACTTGTCAAGACAAGACAAGACAAGACAAGAAAAGACAAGTCAAGACAAGAAGAAAAAAAGACAAGAAAAGACAAGACCAGACAACTTGTCAAAACTAGACAAGACAACTTGTCAAGACAAGACAAGACAAGCCAAGACAAGGCAAGACAAGGCAAGACAAGTCAAGACAAGACAAGACAAGACAAGAAAATACAAGACGAGACAAGACAAAACAAGCGAAGACAAGACAAGACAAGACAAGGCAAGTCAATATAAGAAAAGACAAGAAAAGACAAGACAAGACAAGACAATACAAGACAATACAAGACAATACAAGACAAGACAAGACAAGACAAGATAAGATAAGATAAGAAAACTTGTCAAGACAAGGCAACTTGTCAATACAAGACAACTTGTGAAGACAAGACAACTTGTCAAGCCAAGACAACTTATCAAGACAAGACAAGGCAACTTGTCAAGACCAGACTTGTCAAGACAAGACAAGACAAGACAAGACAACACAACACAACACAACACAACACAACACAACACAACACAACACAACACAACACAACACAAGACAAGACAAGAAAAGGCAAGAAAAGACAAGACCAGACAACTTGTCAAGACAAGACAAGACAACTTGTCAAGACAAGACAAGACAACTTGTCAAGACAAGACAAGACAAGACAAGACAAGACAAGACAAGACAAGACAAGACAAGACAAGACAAGACAAGACAAGACAAGACAAGACAAGACAAGACAAGACAAGACAAGACAAGACAAGACAAGACAAGACAAGACAAGACAAGACAAGACAAGACAAGACAAGACAAGACAAGACAAGACAAGACAAGACAAGACAAGACAAGACAAGACAAGGCAAGGCAAGGCAAGGCAAGGCAAGGCAAGGCAAGGCAAGGCAAGGCAAGGCAAGGCAAGGCAAGGCAAGGCAAGGCAAGGCAAGGCAAGGCAAGGCAAGATAAGAAAAGAAAAGAAAAGAAAAGAAAAGAAAAGAAAAGAAAAGAAAAGAAAAGAAAAGAAAAGAAAAGAAAAGAAAAGAAAAGAAAAGAAAAGAAAAGAAAAGAAAAGAAAAGAAAAGAAAAGAAAAGAAAAGAAAAGAAAAGAAAAGAAAAGAAAAGAAAAGAAAAGAAAAAGCAAGACAAGACAACTTGTCAAGACAAGACAAGACAACTTGTCAAGTCAAGACAAGACAAGACAAGACAAGACAAGACAAGACAAGACAAGAAAAGACAAGACAAGAAAACTTATCAAGACAAGACAACTTGTAAAGACAAGACAAGAACAAGACAAGACAAGACAAGACAAGACAAGACAAGACAAGACAAGACAAGACAAGACAAGACAACTTGTCAAGACAAGACAAGACAACTTGTCAAGACAAGACAAGACAGACAAGACAAGACAAGACAAGACAAGACAAGACAAGGCAAGACAAGACAAGACAAGACAAGACAAGACGAGACAAGACAAGACAAGACAAGACAAGACAAGACAAGGCAAGACAAGACAAGACAAGAAATGACAAGACAAGAAAATAAAACACAAGACAAGACAACTTGTCAAGACAAGACAAGACAACTTGTCAAGACAAGACAAGACAACTTGTCAAGACAAGACAAGACAACTTGTCAAGACAATAAAAGACAAGACAAGACAAGGCAAGACAAGACAAGACAAGACAAGACAAGGAAAGGCACGGCAAGGCAAGGCAAGGCAAGGCAAGACAAAACAAAACAAGACAAGACAAGACAAGACAAGACAAGGCAAGACAATATAAGAAAAGACAAGACAAGAAAAGACAAGACAATATAACTTGTCAAGACAAGACAAGACAAGACAAGACAAGACAAGACAAGACAATAAAACTTGTCAAGACAAGACAATACAACTTGTCAAGACAAGACAAGACAAGACAAGAAAAGACAAGTCAAGACAAGAAGAAAAAAAGACAAGAAAAGACAAGACAAGACAACTTGTCAAAACTAGACAAGACAACTTGTCAAGACAAGACAAGACAAGCCAAGACAAGGCAAGACAAGGCAAGACAAGTCAAGACAAGACAAGACAAGACAAGACAAGAAAATACAAGACGAGACAAGACAAAACAAGCGAAGACAAGACAAGACAAGACAAGGCAAGTCAATATAAGAAAAGACAAGAAAAGACAAGACAAGACAAGACAATACAAGACAATACAAGACAAGACAAGACAAGACAAGACAAGACAAGATAAGATAAGATAAGAAAACTTGTCAAGACAAGGCAACTTGTCAATACAAGACAACTTGTGAAGACAAGACAACTTGTCAAGCCAAGACAACTTATCAAGACAAGACAAGGCAACTTGTCAAGACCAGACTTGTCAAGACAAGACAAGACAAGACAACACAACACAACACAACACAACACAACACAACACAAGACAAGACAAGAAAAGGCAAGAAAAGACAAGACCAGACAACTTGTCAAGACAAGACAAGACAACTTGTCAAGACAAGACAAGACAAGACAAGACAAGACAAGACAAGACAAGACAAGACAAGACAAGACAAGACAACTTGTCAAGACAAGACAACTTGTCAAGTCAAGACAATTTGTCAAGACAAGACAAGACGAGACAATACAAGACGAGACAAGACAAGACAAGACAAGACAAGACAAGACAAGACAAGACAAGACAAGACAAGAAAACTTGTGAAGACAAAACTTGTGAAGACGTGTCAAGACAGGATAACTTGTCAAGACAAGACAACTTGTCGAGACAAGACAAGACAAGACAACTTATCAAGACAACACAAATTGTCAAGACAAGACAAGACAAGACAAGACAAGACAAGGCAAGACAAGGCAATACAAGACCAGACAAGACAAGACAAGACAAGACAAGGGAAGGCAATACAAGACCAGACAAGAGAAAACAAGACAAGACAACTTGTCAAGACAAGAGAAGACAAGACAAGGGATGGGAAGGCAATACAAGACAAGACAAGACAAGACAAGACAAGACAAGACAAGACAAGACAAGACAAGACAAGACAAGACAAGATAAGAAAACTTGTCAAGACAAGACAAGGCAACTTGTCAAGAGAAGCCAACTTGTCAAGACAACTTGTCAAGACAAGACAACTTGTCAAGACAAGACAACTTGTCAAGTCTAGACAAATTGCAAGACAAGACAAGACAAGGCAAGACCAGACAAGACAATACAATACAAGACAAGTCAAGATAAGTAAACTTGTCAAGACAAGACAAGACAATACAACTTATCAAGACAAGACAAGACAAGGCAAAACAAAACAAAACAAGAAAAGACAAGGCAAGACAAGCCAACTTGTCAAGACAAGTAAACTTTTCAAGACAAGACAACTTGTAAAGACAACTTATCAAGACAAGACAACTTATCAAGGCAAGACAAGACAAGACAAGCAAGACAAGACAAGACAAGACAAGACAAGACAAGACAAGACAAGACAAGACAAGACAAGACAAGACAAGACAAGACAAGACAAGGCAATACAAGACCAGACAAGACAAGACAAGACAAGACAAGGGAAGGCAATACAAGACCAGACAAGAGAAAACAAGACAAGACAACTTGTCAAGACAAGAGAAGACAAGACAACTTATCAAGACAAGAAAAGCAAGACAACTTATCAAGACAAGACAAGAAAAGACAAGACAAGATAAGAAAACTTGTCAAGACAAGTCAAGACAACTTGTCAAGTCTAGACAACTTGTCAAGACAAGATAAGACAAGACAAGACAAGACAAGACAAGACAAGACCAGACAAATTGTCAATACAAGACAAGACAAGTCAAGACAAGACAAGACATGATAAGACAACTTGTCATGACAAGACAAGACAACTTTTCAAGACAAGACAAGACAAGACAAGCAAGTTGTCAAGACAAGACAAGTTGTCAATACAAGACAACTTGTAAAGACAAGACAAGACAAGAGAAGTCAAGACAAGACATGACAAGACAAGGCAAGGCAAGGCAAGGCAAGACAAGACTAGACAAGACAAGACAAGATAAGATAAGAAAACTTGTCAAGACAAGACAAGGCAACTTGTCAAAACAAGACAACTTGTCAAGACAAGACAAGACAATACAAGACAAGATAAGACAAGACAAGACAAGTTAAGAAAACTTGTCAAGACAAGACAAGACAAGACAACTTATCAAGACAAGACAAGACAAGACAATACAAGACAAGACAAGACAAGACAAGAAAAGATAAGACAAGACAAGACAACTTGTCAAGACAACACAACTTGTCAAGACAAGACAACTTGTCAAGACAAGACAACTTGTCAAGACAAGACAAGACAAGACAACTTGTCAAGACAAGACAACTTGTCAAGACAAGACAAGAACAAGACAAGACAAGACAAGACAAAACAAGACAAGACAAGACAAGGGAAGACAAGACAAGACAAGACAAGACAAGACAACTTGTCAAGACAAGACAAGACAACTTGTCAAGACAAGACAAGACAGACAAGACAAGACAAGACAAGACAAGACAAGACAAGACAAGACAAGGCAAGACAAGACAAGACAAGACAAGACGAGACAAGACAAGACAAGACAAGACAAGACAAGACAAGACAAGACAAGAAATGACAAGACATGAAAATAAAAGACAAGACAAGACAACTTGTCAAGACAAGACAAGACAACTTGTCAAGACAAGACAAGACAACTTGTCAAGACAAGACAAGACAACTTGTCAAAACAATAAAAGACAAGACAAGACAAGGCAAGACAAGACAAGACAAGACAAGACAAGGAAAGGCACGGCAAGGCAAGGCAAGACAAAACAAGACAAGACAAGACAAGACAAGACAAGGCAAGACAATAAAAGAAAAGACAAGACAAGAAAAGACAAGACAATATAACTTGTCAAGACAAGACAAGACAAGACAAGACAAGACAAGACAAGACAATAAAACTTGTCAAGACAAGACAATACAACTTGTCAAGACAAGACAAGACAAGACAAGAAAAGACAAGTCAAGACAAGAAGAAAAAAAGACAAGAAAAGACAAGACCAGACAACTTGTCAAAACTAGACAAGACAACTTGTCAAGACAAGACAAGACAAGCCAAGACAAGGCAAGACAAGGCAAGACAAGTCAAGACAAGACAAGACAAGACAAGAAAATACAAGACGAGACAAGACAAAACAAGCGAAGACAAGACAAGACAAGACAAGGCAAGTCAATATAAGAAAAGACAAGAAAAGACAAGACAAGACAAGACAATACAAGACAATACAAGACAAGACAAGACAAGACAAGACAAGTCAAGACAACGAAAGGCAATACAAGACAAGACAAGACATGACAAGACAAGACAAGCCAAGACAAGACAGGACAAAACAAGGCAACTTGTCAAGACAAGACAAGACAAGGCAAGACAAGGCAAGACAAAAACAAGACAAGACAAGACAAGACAACTTGTCAAGACAAGACAACTTGTCAAGTCAAGACAATTTGTCAAGACAAGACAAGACGAGACGAGAAGAGACAAGACAAGACAAGTCAAGACAAGACAAGATAAGAAAACTTGTGAAGACAAGACAACGTGTCAAGACAAGATAACTTGTCAAGACAAGACAATACAACTTGTCAAGATAAGACAAGACAAGACAAGACAAGACAAGACAAGACAAGACAAGAAAAGACAAGACAAGACAACTTATGAAGACAACACAAATTGTAAAGACAAAACAAGAACAAGACAAGACAAGACAAGACAAGACAAGACAAGGCAAGACAAGTGAAGGCAATACAAGACCAGACAAGACAAGACAAGACAAGACAGGACAAGACAAGACAAGACAAGACAAGGGAAGGCAATACAATACCAGACAAGACAAGACAAGACAAGACAACTTGTCAAGACAAGACAACTTGTCAAGACAACTTGTAAAGACAAGACAAGACAAGACAAGACAAGACAAGACAAGACAAGACAAGACAAGACAAGACAAGACAAGACTAGTCAAGAAAAGAAAACACAAGACAAGACAACTTTAAAGACAAGACAAGACAACTTGTCAAGACAAGACAAGACAAGACAACTTGTCAAGACAAGACAAGACCATACTAGAAAAGACAATACAAGACAAGACCACTTGTCAATACAAGACAAGACAAGTCAAGTCAAGTCATGTCGAGACAAGACAAGACAAGACAAGACAAGACAAGACAAGACAAGACAAGACAAGACAAGGCAAGACAAGACAAGGCAAGGCAAGGCAAGGCAAGGCAAGACAAGACAAGACAAGACAAGACAAGACAAGACCAGACAAGGCAAGATAAGAAAACTTGTCAAGACAAGACAACTTGTCAATACAAGACAACTTGTCAAGACAAGGCAACTTGTCAAGACAAGACAACTTTTCAAGACAAGACAACTTGTCAAGACAAGACAAGTTGTCAAGACAAGACAACTAGTCAAGACAACTTGTAAAGACAAGACAAGACAAGACAAGTCAAGACAAGACTAGACAAGACAAGAAAAGAAAAGAAAACACAAGACAAGACAACTTTAAAGGCAAGTCAAGACAACTTGTCAAGACAAGACAAGACAACTTGTCAAGACAAGACAAGACAAGAAAAGACAATACAAGACAAGACCACTTGTCAAGACAAGGCAAGACAAGACAAGTCAAGACAAGACAAGACAAGACAAGACAAGACAAGACAAGACAAGACAAGACAAGACAAGACAATACAATACAAGACAAGACAAGACAAGACAAGACAAGACAAGACAAGGCAAGACAAGGCAAGGCAAGGCAAGACAAGACAAGACAAGTTGTCAAGAAAGGACAATACAAGAAAAGACAAGACAAGACAACTTGTCAAGTCAAGACAACTTGTCAAGTCAAGACAACTTGTCAAGACAAGACAACTTGTCAAGACAAGACAACTTGTCAAGACAAGACAACTTGTCAAGACAAGACAAGACAACTTATCAAGACAAGACAACTTGTCAAGACAAGACAAGACAAGTTGTTAAAACAATACAAGACTAGACAAGTTGTCAAAACAAGACAAAACTAGACAAGACAAGACAAGTTGTCAAGAAAAGACAAGACAAGAGAAGTTGTCAAGACAAGACAAGACAAGTTGTCAAGACAAGACAATACAAGACAAGTTGTCAAGACAAGACTAGACAAGACAAGTTGTCAAGACAATACAAGTTGTCAAGACAAGACTAGACAAGACAAGTTGCATGTCAAGACAAGACAAAACAAGACATGTTCACTCTAAAAAATGGTGTGTAGTTTTTACACACCTTTCTTGTCGCCGAATTAACACACTTTCAGCCGTATTTTTACACACCAAGGCCTGATTATTTACACACCAAGGCGTGTTTTTTTCCACACGGAAATCTATGATTTTTACACAACTTGTGATGCGTATAAATATCCGCTATAGTACAGCAAGATTTAAAATTGAAATAACTTAACCTGCAGGTACTGGCAGGTAGTTCAAGGAAAAATTCTAATTCACGTTATTCCATAGACTTACAAAAATACTAAAAGCTATAAATATACATATAATATGCTAAATAGCTGAGAAATTATGTGTATATCATAAAGAATAACAATGACATTTACACTCGATATCTGTAAAGGACAACGATATTATAAGGATATTTTGCGAGTGTGGACTCAAACGAGACCAGTTGCGAAAAATGCAAACTCACGACACCGCGAATCTAGTGCGGCGCTGCGCTCTACCAACCGCTGAGCCACGAAGGCCGTTGCTGGGAGCGTACATGTATATATGATACTGCGATATAATATCGCTTGTGTAAAAACAGGTTATTTTGTTGCGGGCTTGTTCAGATTTCCTCAGAAAATCGCAACGAGTTGCATCACAATTCGAGCAGTGCATGTTCACATTAGCGGCGACTTGAAAATCCATATCGCAGTGAAGTCGCGGCAGTAGTTTACACCAGCGACATACCATATCGCAATCACGTCAGTTCGCAGCGAAAATCGCAACAAAAAATCGCTAGTATTTACTATTGGCGAAATCATTCTGAACATGCATTTCTTTACGCAATATATTTCGCGCAGTGATTTTCCGTATATGTATAAAACATGCCTTGGAATAACACGGACATCTTTCTAAAATTACTTTATTATTCATGGTAAAATGAAAATTATCTGTATCTCTACCATTTTTATACAATTTTAAAATTTCGAACGTACATATATATTAAGTCACTCACTCACCCAACTGCCTCGTCCATACAAGCATACGGTACAGGTAATACGAATTTGTCCTCGTTTCTTGACCAGTAATAATAACATGTGAAGTTCTTTTAGGAATTCGGTAGTCCTGGTATTTATTTGAAGATCAGTCCTCCGAAGCATATGCGGTCACAGCAATAATATAATGTATATAGTCAATTATGAGGCGACTTATATCCATATTCCTCTTTGAATGTATAAATAGTAATATCCTTATTAACCCAAGAATTTGGCCAAAGAATATGTAGTCATCCTTTGCGAAAATTATTGTTAAAACTTTAGGAAAAAGCGTTCTCCCTTTGTTGACGCTTGCCTTCAAGCTCGATACGGTTTATGATCAAGCATATCTTAACAGAGCACCGGATCAAAATTTGACGGTTTCTGATTGGTTGAATTGCATGCGGACCTCTGCGAAGACCGTGCTGATATATGCCGTTGCTAAATTAAGCGCAGCGTCATCCACACCTGATTGGTTAAAAATACTTATAATTTGTCCTACTCAAATCAAAGGTTAAAGTGTGGTAAATTATTGTTAAACACGGGTTGCTTACCAAATATTGCGAGTTATCAGGACATTTTAACATAACATACATGTACTTCAGGCTAGTCATGCCTAAATAGCATAATATCTTATAGTTGAATAGCTGAAATGTATCCTACATTCTTCGGCATATTTCTATTTTGAAAAATTCACGTCAGGATCGTTTGTTTGAACGGACTCGCTCTCGACCGGCGTGAAAGTTGAGTTTGGAAATGTTACCCACAATTTCCAGTAACTGAGCAAGGAACACCGGCTCTTACGGTCGTTGACAGTCGGTTACAACATTGCCAAAGAATAACCATAATTATTCGAATCGACGACGGATGTTTGACGTTGAAGCGACGTCGAGTTGTCAACATTTGAATGGCCGGCCTATCGCCGGTCATGCAACGTCGCCCGGTCTATCCCCGAGCATCTTTTATTTTCCTCGATCTATATGTAGCTTAGGCAAAAGCCTCGACTTTGAAAGAAGCCCTGCGAGTACAGATAATTAAATCATTAATGGTCGAGATCTGCAGTCTTGTCGAGAAATTTTGACAAAAGAATACAACGCGACGGGGATATATATATATAGTTCTGATTTAAATTTGACGACAGTTGGTCATTCACGTGTTAAAAATATGTCGGTATAACTGCAAAGAAATAAATGCTGTTGCATATAAAAAAAAAGACCATGCACGATGCTTGCAGTAAAGATGTCTGTTGAATAAAAGATGTGTGAAATTAAAAGTGTGTAAAATTAAGATATGTAAAATCAAGCAAGGTATGTAAAATTGAAAGGTGTGTAAATTAAAAGGTATGAAAGACAACTTGTCAAGACAAGACAAGACAACTTGTCAAGACAAGACAACTTGTCAAGAAAAGACAACGAGTCAAGAAAGACACTTGTCAAAACAAGACAAGACAAGACAACTTGTCAAGACAAGACAAGACAAGACAAGACGAGACGAAACGAGAGGAGACAAGACAAGACAAGACAAGACCAGAACAGACCAGACAAGACCAGACAAGACAAGACAAGACAAGACCAGACAAGACAAGACAAGACAAGACAAGACAAGACAACTTGTCAAGACAAGACAACTTCTCAAGACAAGACAAGATAAGACAACTTCTCGAGACAGGACAACTTGTCAAGACAAGACAACTTGTCAAGACAAGACAACTTGTCAAGACAAGACAACTTGTCAAGACAAGACAACTTGTCAAGACAAGACAACTTGTCAAGACAAGACAACTTGTCAAGACAAGAAAACTTGTCAAGACAAGACAACTTGCCAAGACAAGACAACTTGTCAAGACAAGACAACTTGTCAAGACAAGACGAGACGAGACGAGACAAGACAGACAAGACAAGACAAGACAAGAAAACACAACACAACACAACACAACACAACACAACACAACACAACACAACACAAGTCAAGACAACTTGTCAAGACAAGACAAGATACGACAAGACAAGACAAGAAAGCCAAGACAAGACAAGACAAGACAAGACAAGATGCCAAGACAAGACAAGACAGACAAGACAATACAAGACAAGATAAGACAAGACAAGACAAAACAAAACAAGACAGGACAACTTGTCAAGACAAGGCAACTTGTCAAGACAAGACAAGACAACTTATAAAGAGAAGACTACTTCTCAAGACAAGACAAGACAAGACAAAACAAAACAAGACAAGACAAGACAAGACAAGACAACTTGTCAAGACAAGACAACTTGTCAAGACAAGACAAGATAAGACAAGATAAGACAACTTGTCAAGACAAGACAAGACAAGACATAACAAGACAAGAAAAGACAAGAAAAGAAAACGTGTCAAGAAAAGACAACTTCTCAAGACAGGACAAGACGAGACAAGACAAGACAGACAAGACAGGACAAGACAAGACAAGACAAGACAAGACAAGACAAGACAAGACAAGACAAGAAAAAACAAGACAAGACAAGACGAGACGAGACGAGACAACACAATACAATACAACACAACTTGTCACGACAAGACAAGACAAGACAAGACAAGACATGACGCGACACGATAAGACAAGACGACTTGTCAAGACAAGACAAGACAACTTGTCAAGACAAGACGACTTCTCAAGACAACTTGTCAAGACAAGACAAGACAAGACAAGAAAGACAAGACAAGAAAGACAAGTCAAGACAAGACAAGACAAGATATCAAGACAAGACAAGACAACTTGTCAAGACAAGACAACTTATCCAGACCAGGCAACTTGTCAAGACAAGACAAGACAAGTTGTCAAAACAAGACAAGACTAGACAAGTTGTCAAAACAAGACAAGACTAGACAAGACAAGACAAGTTGTCAATAAACGACAAGACTAGACAAGAAAAGACAAGACAAGACAACTTGTCAAGACAAGATAACTTGTCAAGACAAGACAAGACAACTTATCAAGACAAGACAACTTGTCAAGACAAGACAAGATAAGACAAGTTGTCAAAACAAGACAAGACTAGACAAGTTGTCAAAACAAGACAAGACTAGACAAGACAAGACAAGTTGTCAAGAAAAGACAAGACAAGTTATCAATACAAGACAACACTAGACAAGACAAGACAAGTTGTCAAGAAAATACAAGACAAGACAACTTGTCAAGACAAGACAATTTGTCAAGACAAGACAAGACAAGACAACTTGTCAAGTCAAGACAACACAACTTGTCAAGAAAAGACAAGACAAGACAAGACAAGAAAACAAACGACAAGACAATACCAGACAACTTGCCAAGACAAGACAAGACAACTTGTCAAGACAAGACAACTTGTCAAGACAAGACAACTTGTCAAGACAAGACAACTTGTCAAGACAAGACACGACAAGGCAAGACAAGACAACTTGTCAAGACAAGACAAGATAAGACTAGACAACTTAGACAAGACAAGTTGACAAGACAAGTAAAGACAACTTATCAAGAAAAGACAACTTGTCAAGACAAGACAAGACAAGACAACTTGTCAAGACAAGACAAGACAAGACAAGATAAGATAAGACAAGACAAGACAAGACAAGACAAGACAAGACTAGAAAAGACTAGAAAAGACAAGACAACTTGTCAAGACCAGACAAGACAACTTATCAAGACAAGACAACTTGTCAAGACAAGACAAGACAACTTGTCAAGAAAAGACAAGACAACTTATCAAGACAAGACAACACAGGAAAAGACAAGACAAGACTAGAAAAGACAAGACAAGACAAGACAAGACAATACAAGACAAGATAAGAAAGACAAGACAAGACAAGACAAGACAAGAAAAGAAAAGACAAGGCAAGGCAATGCAAGGCAAGACGAGACGAGACGAGACGAGACAAGACAAGGCAAGAAAAGACCAGACCAGACAAGACAAGGAACGCAAGACAAGACAAGACAAGACAAGACAAGACAAGACAAGACAAGACAAGACAAGGAAAGGCAATGCAAGACAAGACAAGACAAGACAAGACAAGACAAGACAAGACAAGACAAGACAAACAAGACAAGACAAGACAAGACAAGAAAAGACAAGACAACTTGTCAAGACAAGACAAGACAAGACAAAATAAGACAACTTGTCAAGACAAGTCAAGACGAGACAAGACAAGACAAGACAAGACAAGGACAAGATAAGAAAACTTGTCAAGACAAGACAATACAACTTGTCAAGGCAAGACAAGACAAGACAAGACAAGACAAGAAAAGACAAGAAAAGACAAGACCAGAAAACTTGTCAAGACAAGACAAGACAACTTGTCAAGACAAGACAAGAAAAGACAATACAAGACAAGGCAAGACAACACAACACAAGATAAGACAAGACAACCTGTCAAGTCAAGACAACTTGTCAAGACAAGACAACTTGTCAAGACAAGACAAGGCAACTTGTCAAGACCAGACTTGTCAAGACAAGACAACTTGTCAAGACAAGGCAACTTCTCAAGACAAGAAAAAATTAGAAAGACAAGACAACTTGTCAAGACAAGACAAGACACGACACGACAAGACAAGACAATACAACTTGTCAAGACAAGACAAGACAAGACAAGTTGTCAAGACAAGACAAGACAAGACAACTTGTCAAGACAAGACAAGACAAGACAAGACAACTTGTCAAGACAAGAAAACTTGTCAAGACAAGACAACTTGCCAAGACAAGACAACTTGTCAAGACAAGACAACTTGTCAAGACAAGACGAGACGAGACGAGACAAGACAGACAAGACAAGACAACACAAGACAAGACAACACAACACAACACAACACAACACAAGTCAAGACAACTTGTCAAGACAAGACAAGATACGACAAGACAAGACAAGAAAGCCAAGACAAGACAAGACAAGACAAGATGTCAAGACAAGACAAGACAGACAAGACAATACAAGACAAGATAAGACAAGACAAGACAAGACAAAACAAAACAAGACAGGACAACTTGTCAAGACAAGGCAACTTGTCAAGACAAGACAAGACAACTTATAAAGAGAAGACTACTTCTCAAGACAAGACAAGACAAGACAAAACAAAACAAGACAAGACAAGACAAGACAACTTGTCAAGACAAGACAACTTGTCAAGACAAGACAAGATAAGACAAGATACGACAAGACAAGACAAGAAAGACAAGACAAGACAAGACAAGGCAAGGCAAGACAAGCCAAGGCAAGGCAAGACAAAACAAGACAAGACAATATGTCAAGACAAGACAAAACAAGACAGACAAGACAACTTGTCAAGACAAGACAACTTGTCAAGACAAGACAACTTGTCAAGACAAGACAAGACAAGACAAGACGAGACAACTTGTCTAGGCAAGACACGACACGACACGACAAGACAATACAACTTTTCAAGACAAGACAAGACAAGACAAATTGTCAAGAAAATAGAAAACAAGACAGGACAACTTGTCAAGACAAGACAAGACAAGACACGATATGATACGACAAGACAAGACAAGCTTTCAAGACAAGACAAGACATGATAACTTGTCAAGACAAGACAAGACAACTTATTAAGACAAGACAACTTCTCAAGGCAAGACAACACAAAGCAAAACAAGACAACACAGCACAAGAAAATACAAGACAAGACAAGCCAAGACAAGACTAGAAAAGACAAGACAAGACAAGACCAGACAAGAGAAGACAACTTGTCAAGACAAGATAACTTGTCAAGACAAGACAAGACAACTTATCAAGACAAGACAACTTGTCAAGACAAGACAAGACAAGACAAGTTGTCAAAACAAGACAAGACTAGACAAGTTGTCAAAACAAGACAAGACTAGACAAGACAAGACAAGTTGTCAAGAAAAGACAAGACAAGTTATCAATACAAGACAACACTAGACAAGACAAGACAAGTTGTCAAGAAAATACAAGACAAGACAAGTTGTCAAGACAAGACAAGACAAGATAAGACTAGAAAAGACAAGATAAGACAAGACAAGACAAGACAAGACCAGACAAGACAAGACAAGACAACTTGTCAATACAAGACAAGATAACACAACTTGTCAAGACAAGACAAGACAAGACAAGACAACTTGTGAAGACAACGTTTCAAGACAACACAACTTGTCAAGTCAAGACAAGACGAGACCAGACCAGACAACTTGTCAAGACAAGACAAGACAAGACAAGAAAGACAAGACAAGAAAGACAACTTGTCAAAACAAGACAAGACAAGACAACTTGTTAAGACAAGACAACTTGTCAAGACAAGACAAGACAAGACAACTTGTCAAGTAAAGACAACACAACTTGTCAAGAAAAGACAAGACAAGACAAGACAAGAAAACAAACGACAAGACAATACCAGACAACTTGCCAAGACAAGACAAGACAACTTGTCAAGACAAGACAACTTGTCAAGACAAGACAACTTGTCAAGACAAGACACGACAAGGCAAGACAAGACAACTTGTCAAGACAAGACAAGATAAGACAAGACAACTTAGACAAGACAAGTTGACAAGACAAGTAAAGACAACTTATCAAGAAAAGACAACTTGTCAAGACAAGACAAGACAACTTGTCAAGACAAGACAAGACAAGGCAAGATAAGACCAGACAAGACAAGACAAGACTAGAAAAGACTAGAAAAGACAAGACAAGACAACTTGTCAAGACCAGACAAGACAACTTATCAAGACAAGACAACTTGTCAAGACAAGACAAGACAACTTGTCAAGAAAAGACAAGACAACTTATCAAGACAAGACAAGACAGGAAAAGACAAGACAAGACTAGAAAAGACAAGACAAGACAAGACAAGACAAGACAAGACAATACAAGACAAGAAAGACAAGACAAGACAAGACAAGACAATACAAGACAAGACAAGAAAGACAAGACAAGACAAGACAAGACAAGAAAAGAAAAGACAAGGCAAGGCAATGCAAGGCAAGACGAGACGAGACGAGACGAGACAAGACAAGACAAGGCAAGAAAAGACCAGACCAGACAAGACAAGGAACGCAAGACAAGACGAGACGAGACAAGACAAGACAAGACAAGACAGGACAAGACAAGACAAGGAAAGGCAATGCAAGACAAGACAAGACAAGACAAGACAAGACAAGACAAACAAGACAAGACAAGACAAGACAAGACAAGACAACACAAGACAAGACAAGACAAGACAAGACAAGTCAAGACAAGACAACTTGTCAAGACAGGACAATATACGACAAGACAAGACAAGAAAGCCAAGACAAGACAAGACAAGACAAGACAAGATGTCAAGACAAGACAAGACAGACAAGACAATATGTCAAGACAAAACAAAACAAGACAGACAAGACAAGACAAGACAAGACAAGACAAGACAAGACAAGACAAGACAAGACAAGGAAAGGCAAGGCAAGGCAAGACAAGATAACGCAAGACAATATAAGAAAAGACAAGACAAGAAAAGACAAGACAATATAACTTGTCAAGACAAGACAAGACAAGACAAAACAAGAAAAGACAAGACAAGAAAAGACAAGACAATATAACTTGTCAAGACAAGACAAGACAAGACAAAACAAGACAAGACAAGACAAGACAAGACAAGACAAGAAAAGATAAGAAAACTTGTGAAGACAAGACAACGTGTCAAAACAAGATAACTTGTCAAGACAAGACAACTTATCAAGACAACACAAATTGTAAAGACAAGACAAGAACAAGACAAGACAAGACAAGACAAGACAAGACAAGACAAGACAAGACAAGGCAAGGCAAGACAAGACAAGACAAGACAAGACAAGACAAGACAAGACAAGACAAGAAAAGATAAGAAAACTTGTGAAGACAAGACAACATGCCAAGACAAGACAAGACAAGACAAGACAAGACAAGACAAGACAAGAAAAGACAAGACAAGAACAAGACAAGACAAGAAAAGACAAGACAAGACAAGACAAGACAAGAAAAGACAAGACAAGACAATGTCAAGACAAGACAAGACAAGACAAGAAAACTTGTCAAGACAACTTGTCAAGACAAGACAACTTGTCAAGACAAGACAACTTGTCAAGACAAGACAAGTCAAGACAAGACAACTTGTCAAGACAAGACAACTTGTCAAGACAAGACAACTTGTCAAGACAAGACAACTTGTCAAGACAAGACAACTTGTCAAGACAAGACAAGACAAGACAACTTGTCAAGACAAGACAACTTGTCAAGACAAGACAAGACAAGACAAGACAAGACAAGACAAGACAAGACAAGACAAGACAAGACAAGACAAGACAAGACAAGACAAGACAAGACAAGACAAGACAAGACAAGACAAGACAAGACAAGACAAGACAAGACAAGACAAGACAAGACAAGACAAGACAAGACAAGACAAGACAAGACAAGACAAGACAAGACAAGACAAGACAAGACAAGACAAGACAAGACAAGACAAGACAAGACAAGACAAGACAAGACAACTTGTCAAGACAAGACAACTTGTCAAGACAAGACAAGACAAGACAAGACAAGACAAGACAAGACAAGACAAGACAAGACAATACAAGACAAGACAAGACAAGACAAGACAAGACAAGACAAGACAAGATAAGACAAGACAAGACAAGACAAGACAAGACAAGAAAAGACAAGACAAGAAAGCCAAGACAATACAAGACAAGACAAGACAAGACAAGACAAGACAAGACAAGACAAAACAAAACAAGACAAGACAACTTGTCAAGACAAGACAACTTGTCAAGACAAGACAAGACAACTTATAAAGAGAAGACAACTTGTCAAGACAAGACAACACAAGACAAGACAAAACAAAACAAAACAAAACAAGACAAGACAGGACAAGACAACTTATCAAGACAGTAGTATAGTAAGTAGGGCTGCGGGCCCAGCGACGTCAAACGTGAATATAAACACCAAAACATCACCAAATTTGTGTCGAGCCACAATTCGGCAATGTTTTAGTACTCACGTTTTATAATCGACGTTGGTGAGCTCGCAACACCAGTCTCTGTGCTATTATGGTGATCGTTAGCCAATCTAAACACCCCTCCCACGTTTTCTACTCAGTTGATGCCAAATATTAGAAAAATCACGACTTTCACTAAACTTTACGCTACTTTAGCCATTTTTTAGGTGCGTTTCAACATTTTCACAAATTTGTCGAATCGCATTTAAAAAATAGTCGTTTCAACATTTTCACAAATTTGTCAAACCACATTTAAAAATAGAAAGCGTCGTTTCAAAATTCTCACAAATTACATTTAGGAAAAAATAGAAAGTGTCATTTCAACATTTTCGCGTGTTAAAAAAATAAAATGTGGTACGAGCCCACTCTCACATGTTAAAAAAATAGAAAGTGTCATTTCAACATTTTTCACAAATTTGTCGAATCGCATTTAAAAAATAGTCGTTTCAACATTTTCACAAATTTGTCAAATCACATTTTAAAAATAATCGTTTCAACATTTTCACAAATTTGTCAAATCACATTTAAAAAATGTCGTTTCAACATTTTCACAAATTTGTCAAATCACATTTAAAAAATAGTCGTTTTAAACATTTTTACAAATTTATGTGTCGTAAAAGTGTCTCACGCGTGATAAAATTGCCACCTGTTATGCAAATTAGGTTATTGCCACCTGTTAATAATAGATTAGTCTGTTTGTTCACTATTTTCAGCGTTTGTTGCCTCTTTTCTAAAATGGTGATCGTACACATATTTCGATGTTGTGATTCCTCCCGACAACAAGCCCAAGAAAGGTACGTACGGCGTCACAACCGCGACAATGCTCTCAACGTCTTTCTTTAGTAACGGATCTTTTTGCAACTCATCATTTAGTTCGTCGGGGTTCTCAATAGCGTTCAACCCATCTAGTAAGCTAGCGAATTTGCTGATTAGCAAGTCGGTGAGAAAAGCGTTTGCAATTTCCATTCTCTTCAACTCGTATTGGCGCCATATCTTATCGATAACCTTTGCGGACGCTTTTTTAATGTACGCTTCGGACTGACTCACCACACCATCACCAGACAGCCTAATAAGTTCAGATCTCCTAACGTCAACATTGTCTTCCACAGTTGGGGTGTCGTCAGTCTCCCCAACTAATTCCTCAATCGTAGGATTCTCTTCACTTTTGCGTTTTACCATCACGCTATTACTTATACCCATATTTTATTGCGGAATAACAACTTCGTGACTGTATGGATAGCGTAGTGAGATTTCTAGTCTAGCGTACTTATTATTTTTTAATGCGGTCACAATCGCCAACGATTTTTCTCTGCTAATGTGCCCAAGGTAATCGTCAATAACGACCTTCATATCACTCCTGCTCGGACAGTAGAAGCAAATGAGCTTACTAATGTTTTCTCTATACGGTTTCGCGATTGACGTCAGTTGTTGTGTGATGACAATAACACTCAACATAAAATGTCGCGCACTAAAAGCCAAGTTGACCAATTGACTAGTCCTATTCTTAACATCTTGAGAGCTTGCACAGTCATCCAACACGATCAGAGTGTTAGTGCCTTTAAAAACATTTGTCACACACTTGAGAACAGCGTCGACACTGTCTTGCGCGCAGTCTATCGCTAGCACGTCAGGGTCGCGCACATATTTCCAATCTTGATATGCTTTGTTCCACTCGAAAGTAGGGCAAATCAACACAATGTAGTCAAATTTACCACGATACTCGGATTCCAGTGTTTCTAGCAAATAATGTGTCTTACCACAAGCTGTCATACCAACGATTAACATATTAAACGGAGTCTCCATTAACCCACGTTTGATTTAATACCCGATTGAATGCAACCCATTGTTCACGAAGTTGACCAACCCATCACTCATCACAAACACCCTGCACATAAACATTTGCAGTCGTCACTATTCTTAGTGATCTCAAGAAGCACGCCGGATTGTGTGTTTACAATGTTCTTGCCAGTGGCGATATTGCGATTATCTTGAACACTCCTCAAGTCGATGACTAACGCAAAGCCATCTTTATAGAATTTCTGTTATGGTCATGAAACTGAGCGTGTTCCTCACCCAACCCAAACAATCGTTTTCGCTTCTGCATAGAACTTCGACTTCGGAATGCCTTGCGAGTACACACTATTTGGCACACCTTCAATTGTGACCTTAACGCTCTCAATGTTTGGGTAGAGAAACTCCTCGCTGTCTGTTCGCACCTTATTCGTGAATAGCAACACAATCGCCTTCATGCTTTTTCTTGGCAGATTGACATTTTCGTTCACAATGGTCGTGCCTTTGTCCCATTCGGTGGTTTTCATCAACGTGATGTGCTCATATGACAAACTACGACCACTTGCATAGCCCGACGCTATTTCGTCAGCGAGCTCCTGGTTATCAATCGTCTCATACTCAAGCTCGAGGTTCTCCAGAGTGTATCCGCCCACAGCGCTACCGGATTGCGCCACCATGATGTCTGTGGCCTTCGGAAGTGTGATCACATACTGCAAGTTGTTGTTCATGCTAAAAGGAGCGTACAACCCGTGGTCATTCATGATTTTACCAAGTTTTATTCGCTGCTTCGTCCCAATCACACCAAACATCAACGCGTCGTTAACTTTAGCGACGTTCCCACTCGTCGCACCACTGTCATCCTTAGAAACTAGCTTTCTCAAGTTCTCACCACCAATACCATAGTCAATCATTTGGTCTCGCGCAGTAACACTTTCCCAAAGGTCGCGATAGACACCAATGTAATTTTCCCCATTGTTGTCATACACAGTTTCCCCAGCTAGTCTCACAACAAGTTTCTCAACCAACAACTTGCTAACATTATTCAAGAACCAGCTTTTGGCGTTCGCATTCTTAAAGTCGAACACTAAACCTAACGATCCAGGCACCAAACAGCTACTAACCTTGAGCTTCGGTATATCAATGTAAAGTTCCTCGCCAGGACTGACTTTATTGGGGTTCAACGTGATCACGTGCTGCGTTCTCACCCCTTTTATGCCGCCCATAGTTGCTCGTCTAAAACCAGGGCTCAACTCTGCCGACGTGACGTTCATATACCTTTACATATGTTTTATCGCTACCGTTTTAGCTTGTAATAATCATAAGCGAACCACGCAAGTACCACCGCAAGTACCCACAGATTTTGAGCCAACCAAGCGAGACCCTTTGCACCCAACGTCAACGCGTTGTAAACTAAATTAGCCAACCCAACAGCCCATGGACCCATCTTCGTGATTGCGTTCTTAACAGCCTGTGCGAACGACCTCGTAGCCATAGCGCCTTTCATAACAGCAGACCTCCCAGCGATAATAATTGTTGTTATAATCCCAGCCACTGAAATTGCTACAGCGCTCAACCCAACCATATTTTCTTTAGCCCATTCCTTAAATTTCTGCAATCTGTCAATGTCGACTTCCTGCTGCGCTCTAACCTCTTCTATTTCTCGCTGTTCAATAACCATGTCTCTAACCTTTCTAAGTCCAATCGCTCTCTCAACTAGACTAATACGCTCTTTTTTCTCTGCAGCTGTGAGGCCTTCTCTGTTGAGCTCTTCCAATCTCCTAATCGTTTCATTTTCCGCCTTTTTAAAATAGTCTGCTTGTATTTGCAACGCACCAGTGTCACCTATTCTTGACTCGCGCAACACACCATCACCTGGATTAAGCCACACCATTCAGCTCGCGGTCTTCGTTTGATGATAGCCCGAGTATGTTAACATAACCCACTTTTGTATCAATTACTGGGAGGTCGTCTGGGGTCACTTCTGTTGTGGCAACTGTTGTTTCTGTGCTCTCAGGGATTTGACTAACTAACTTTTTGAACTGTTCAATCGCGTTTTTACTACTCGCGTCTTTACTGTAGACCAAGTCTTTTTTTTTCCCAGGTATTAGAATTCGTTTAGGTTTTCCATATTCACCATCTTTGTTTATTGGTTTGAAAAGAATAGCCTTTGAGTCCGTAACCCATGACCTGTTGACTATTTCCCTTGACGCGTCGTCGTGGCCGAGTCCCTTTTTGTTTAATTTACGTATTTTCTTATTTATTAGCTTGATTCTTTTTACATTGTTCTCTGTTAGCTCTTTGTTGGACGCTTTTAGCTCACCCAGTCTTTTCTTAATTTCCTCCTCCTCTTCAAAAGCTATACTGAAACTTTCGTCATTGACGTCACCATATGGTTCCTGTTCGACAAACTCTGCTGTTGGGACTTTTGCGTTAGTCCCCCTTATTGTCACCGTCTTACCATCGTCCACTGTCGATAAATGACGTCTCTCTTTGCCCACCTTGCCCTTCTAGCTAACACGCTTCTTATCTTTCTCACAATGTCATGGTTGTTGGTAAAATTAACACGAACATCTTTCGGCATCTCATTCACACCGTACTCAAGGGTCGCGTCGTTGAGCCACTTATCAGTAGCAGCAAGCTCCTCTTCTAATTGCTCATCAGTGGCATCATCATACTCATCGAAGTTCTCCATCTCAATGTCGTTAAAACCTTCCCCACCTTCAGCCATATTACATTAGCTCACGTTTTGAATGTCGCTTTCTGGTATCCACGAATTATGTTTGCTCTCGTAACCCAACCATTTGACCAGCGCCATCTTCTCCCCTCTGACTTTCTTTCTTTTCAACACCTTTTCAACTCTGTACACATCGTCACCACCACGTTTCTTATTAACCAGCGATAATTCCTGTTCATAAAATTTGCCAATAATCTGTTCCACCGGTGTGATCCTCAATCTCGTTCACATTCGGATCACCACGAATAACCTTTACCACTTTAAACAGCTCTTCAGTGAAGTTGGCTTCGTAGCCCTTTGTGAACACACTCTTGTATTTACTAATTCTCACCGATTCACCAACTCTAAACTTTGGCAATGGATTGTCTGCAAGTTGGTGACCAAACAAAGTGGTCCAAACTTCGCCTTCGTTTGACTTATTGACATCCTTTGGCTTCGTCATAATGCTTCGGTTCACACTGCTATTGTAATTGCTCACAAACTGATCCAAAGCGTCAATCCATTTGTACGTCCCACGAGTATAAAAGTACTTCCACATAATGCTCTTCAGACTTCTATTAAAACGCTCAACAACAGCAGCCTTCTTATCGCTCTTAGTGCTGAAATATTCAACACCATTGTTCTTTCAACAAATTTTTCACACCAACATTGTAGAACTCGAGTCCATCATCAAATTGTGTTAACTTAGGCATGGCTCCAAACCGATCTTTAAAGTCACTCAATAGCTCCCCAACAGCCTTAGTCATGTTCTTAGTGTCTTTTCTGTAAACTGCAATTCAAAAGCGTATCTACTCAATATTTCAATGCCTGTCAATATCCAATAATACCCTCCATTCTGTTTTGAGTACTTACTCATGTCCACTAAGTCTATTTGAAGCTCTTCACCAAGAAATCCAACAAAAGTCGCGCGGAATTTATGCCTTCTCACATAAGGTTTGTACCTAGTGTAGGTGTCCTGCGCTGTCAACCATTCTTTCACTGTTTTTCTAGTTACTTTCAATCCGTCTCCTAATGCGCTTCGATACAGTCTCTCTACACCACTATACCCTGTCTTAGGATTGTAATAGATGTCTCTCAACCCTTGTTCTGTTTCCACACCAAGCTCCATATAATTCACACAATATACAGTTCCAATAGCACCGCGCCAATGTCAGCGTCACCATTGTTTGGTTTGACACGAAACGTCATACTTGAGTAAATACCTTTTTTAATTTTCACCTTGGAGTCAACGTATGCGTAACGTTGTATCCCTCCATCAAGAGACTGCTCGGTGGGTATTGGCAACGTTGTGATCACATTACTACGCTTCCCATCAGTGCCCACATTGCTCTCCGTCTCAACAGCGTCGCATGAGACTTCTACGTATTTTAGACCTCTGTTCATGTCAATCTTGTTTGGACTGTCGTGCCACTTATCATTTAACGCGATTCCTGCGTCCTTCGCGAAGCCAAGCAAAAGCTCGATACCACCCAGCCTAAGTTCTAATAGGGTGGTGGCGCCAGGCGTCATACTCCTAGCTCTGACCCTACTTTTACCTGTGGCTACCAGTTTCTCCACCACAAAGTCCATATTAATCCCCCTAAGCGTGTGTCGTAGAGCTCTAACCAACGCGTCGAAGTCGTAGTAGCCCTTACCCACTCGAATTGACCTAGCTCTCGGCACTGGTTTTCCTGTGGGGGTAATGAAGAGTCGAATGTCATCACCAATTGCCACATTATCATAGTTCCAAAACACGGTGGCTGTCTTGACTATAATGTATGGGTTATCGTGTGTGGCTACTACACTGTAGTCAAAAGTTACAACTTTCTCCACACCTTCAATAAGCACCGTCAACTTTTGAGGACTGTCGTCTACACGTCGCTTTTCAGTGTGACCACCAGAGTCATACCCATAGTTTAGACTCATTACATTAGCGCACGTCTAGCTACTCAAGCGTTGCACACAAATCCAACAATATGTCACCAACATCAACACCACTACCATCTTGGTCAGTCACCATTAAACACCAGCTGCGTAAAAGCGCCTTTGTTTATCGACACCTTCGACTCAATGTTGAAAAATTGTTGAACAGAGCTCTTCAGTGGTTGGGTGGTGGTCAATGGCAACTCAACGATAACCTCGCTTTTGCTACCATTAACAATATTCTCAGGTCTGTTCACAATGCTGCAACCCACTTGTACGTACTTCAGCCCTTTGTTAACGTTCACAACATTAGGGCTGACCAAACCACTACTACTCACCGTTGTGTTATCGTTGAACCCTAAGAGTTCTCCAAATTTAAACAGCTCTAATTGTTGGTCAGTTTTTATCTCACACTTCGAATTATGTTTGTTGGCTACTAACTCGATAGCCCCTAATCCCTTCAATTCGTTAGCGATCATTTCAAAAGTGTGGTACCCAGACCCAAAAACGTGTTTGTTGCTGTTGTAACTTATTTCATCATTCACACCGGTCTCCACGTTAATGTAGTCCCAAAAGATGGTCGCTTTTTTCACTAGTAAGTGAGGATCTGAGCCAAACGTTAAGAGTGCCTCTGGTAGATCCACAGTCTCCGTTGGACCTCTAATCAACACTACAACCCTGACCATATAATATAGTGTGTGTTATGTAGATGCTGACAAAAAGAAAACAAGGTGAACTAATTCTTCTTAGTGAGTTTCCAAACGCGCAACTAGATAAGTTTGAGTTTGGGTACAACCTCGCAGACGACAACAAAACAGTCAAGACCGTCGACATTTACTTCAAGTCAGGTCCAAAGTATTCTGACATGATAAACATAAAGTCGTCGAAGTTCACGAAGAATGAGGGCTTCACAAAATTCCTTAGCAACACGCCAAGATTCCCAAGAATATGGTCGAGCGATGGACATGTCCCAAAGTTATTACTGACAGAAACCCACAAGAGCTACAGAGAAGTCGAGACGTTTCCACCATATGTCCTAAATTACCCAACCCACAATTTTGACGTCTTTGTTGACGACAATAATTCCTTCAAATCAAATCTACCGAAAATATTCATTGACACCAAAAGACGTCACAACGACAAGGCAATTGGTGGTAACGTTAACACAGTTTGGACTCTACTCGAGAGTTACTATCAAGCGATCGCAGGTATGTACATCGCTACATATCGCTCAGGGGTGTCTCTACAGAACTTAAGTTATCAAGTCGACGTCCCAAAGCAAATCGTGAGTCTCATGAGGTTTCATGTGTACTTCACCATTCGTCGTGTGATGTTCCGTTTAAGTAAGAGTCAAGTTGACATTAACAACATCTTAAGACTGTACCTCCCTGACTGGCGACTTTTGAAAGGACATGTACCATTGACTGATGTTGACAATAGATACATCAAAGACATCCAAGGTGATTATCGTCGGTATTGCCCAAGACACTCTGACGGGTTCACACCACTAGGACAAGAATTATTAAACCAATCGATTGAAGTTTACATGTACGCCATTCTTGGAGCCCAAGCGAAGTCAAAGCAAAGCATTGTGGAAACTAGAGCCAGTGCTCGAGAAACGCAACAAGTCTTTAGAGACATCGTTGAAAACGCTGTGGTTCAATATTCACCGAGTGTTTGGATCAACCTTATGAACAAAGCGATTAGTGAGATCAAAGTTAAGCTAGACACAGCTGTGACACCCAACACTTGGCTGATCCCCAGAAGCATGGTCTTGTTAAAGGACCCCATTGTTGGTTACAATAACGTGCTCAGAACTTCGTCTGAAACTGGGATGACATTTGGGTATAACGACGGGTTGAACTACCACCAAGCGTCAAAAGTGAAGCACAAAAAAGTCCACCAAGCGGTAGGACTCCACTTGGAAACTCTAGTCGCACCACCTTCAAAGAAAACAGTGGTCACCACCAATCAAATAGCGCAGACCACCACAAGTAAGTCAGACACGACAACGTTGGCGATAATCTTAGGGTTCTCAGCGGTATCTGGCTATTTAGTAACCAAATACACCTTGAAGTAGTAATGAGTCTAAACTATGGGTATGAGTCTGACGACCCTCACGATAAAATACTAAAGAGAACGAAAAGGCATCTGGACGAAGATCCTAAATTAAGCGCGACCGGTGGAAGGATGTCTGGAATAATAGACATGCAAGGCTCAGCGATAAAAAACGTAGCAGACCCAGTCGATGACTCAGATGCTGCGAATAAAAGAACTCTAGAGCAATTGCTATCAAGCTACCTCAAGAGTCAGTCCTATAATGTTGTGCTTGACTTCAACGTTAGCACACACGCCTTAAAAAATGTGGAGTTTCACACCAATGGTTCAAACAAAGTGAAAGCCATTGGTGAAACAAGTAAATTAGTGCAAAACAACCTAGCCTATAGCCCTATTGTTGGCATCAGCGGTGTGAGTCAAAGTTTTCTATCACCTGTGTTAACACCAATCCCACTTGAGTCAGGTCTCCATTTTAATTGCCCCAGTATGCAATGGTGTGATCTCTCCATTTTTGTCGTGGTGAGGCTACCCATGAGAACCGCTGGATCAAATTGGGAGACAATTATATCAAACGACGATGGTAGTTGGGATAAGTTCATAGGGTACAAGACTGGTGTGACTAATAAACTCGCGTATGGTGGTAGCATCCCAGCGATGGAGAAAGTGTGCACTATTCCGAGTATTACTGACATAAGTAAAATGCATATGATATCAATACATTGGCAAATGGACAATTCACACGTCAGAGTCAACAACGTCAAGTCAACCGATTCAGACTTCATAGCGAATATGAAAAAGATAGGCGCACCCTATGGAACAATTTTTGGAATACATCGACCAAGAATACCACTCGCACCTTATGCGCACCCATCGTTGATAGAATTCTACGGTGTGAAAATTGTGAGTGGTTACATGACGAACCGAGACATCATAATCATGGGTGGAGAGATGATGAAGGAATATGGTGTAAAGTAAATGGGAGCATGTTTTTCGAGACCTCATGAAATATATAAGATAAATAAGACGACTGACCACATGTTCAAAGCTGGTGGATCATTTGGTCGCGGTGACGTCACTCTAGAGCTCCACGCTGAGATTGGTATGAGGTCTAAAAAGACTTATGGCGAACCTATTATGCTACCCGCAGAATTAGACACTGTGGGAGTGGTAGGAGATGTGACTTAAGTTATGTAATGGGTTGGCTTAGAAAACTAGCTCGTAACATTAGAAACTTTTTCAGACGACGTAGAAAACTGAGGGCTAGTAAAACGTATTTGCTGCATTGGTACACAACAAACCAGATCTATAAAAAACCTGACACCCACGTCGAATAGTTTTTTTGTAGGAGACTATAATATAGCGATGACCTCCACAGCGCTTCGGTTATTCGACTTCGACGGTCACCAAATCACGACGGTTAATCACAACGGTGAAATATGGTTCAAAGCGAAAGAAGTCGCGAGCGCTCTAGGTATATGCTCAACCAAAAGATGCAGTCAATGACACGTCGAACCTGATTGTAAAATGAAGATAGAGCAGGCCTCGTTTTATCAACGAACTTGGGGTCTACTCATTGACGTTCTCGAGTAAAATGGAGCGTGCGAAACACTTCGGGAGGTGGGTGCACTCAGAAGTCTTGCCAAGCGTTAGAAAAAGTTTAGCTATCGTTGGTCTCAAACACAATCAATTCGTAATGATCACTGAGTTCGACCTTCACACGAAAGTTGTTGGTTTTCTTAGGAAATATTATCCGGAAGCTATTTTGATAGCCGCTTGTGGTGAAAATCAAGACACCTCGAGTAAAAGAATAAATTCGTGGAAAAAAAGGTTACCAACGTGGAACACCTGACTTGATTATTGCCAACGCAAACCGACAGCATAGCGGACTCGTGATTGAGTTCAAGAATCCAGGTGGCACAGGCAAGACGTCCCAAAGAGCAGGAGTCTCTGTTGCTCAGATACAAATCCGCTGGTTATCTAACGTTGTTTGTGCGACTCATACGACGACGCTATTACCACAGTAATAAAATATTTCTTTGACGTTGGGTTTCAGTGCTCTCACTGTCTTCGTAAATTTAAAAATAAATCAGCGTTGAGTAACCACGAGAGGACACTATTGTAAAGAGACTTTTTAGACAGTGAGTAATGAGTTGAGTTAGCGCTCGTTCTCGTTGTTGAGACGACACTTGAGGTGGCAACTGCTCTAACGTTTTAAAAGATATTTTTAACTTGACAAAAAATATCTGCGAAACTCTCTCTCTTTATTTCACAAACCTTCTGACCACTGTGTGAAAAAATGTTTCTATTTACATTGGACGCTTCATGTGACCAATGTATAAATTTTAAAAAGTGGGGTATCCGAGAACACCCTTAATTTTGTGTGGAAGGATGATGACGTCTGCACACTGCGCGATATTGCTCAGCACCGCCAACGAATGATGGTCCTGGGTTGTATCTCCAATTGAATGGTGCTTCAACAGTTGTTCCGTAAGTGTCGCGACAAACGGCGCAATACGCTTTTAGAAATGTTGATGTCGTCTGCCATTGGGAACAACGTGTCAAGTTCGCCAAGTCTTTTTAAGTGCTCCGTTGTTATGGAGACCACAAATAATGACATGAATGCCAGCTTTAACGTAGTAGCGAATAACTGACAGATTAGAGTACCAATGGCCTTCATCAATTCCGATGACGTCATAGTCAGCTATCTCGGAAGAACTCGGAAGGTTGGTGATCAACTTCGCAGGTAAACTGTCTGATCCAACAACAATGGTCTGACGATGTGTGGAGAACGCGTGGTCAGTTCGCCTAGTGTCACCTGTGTTGTTCATGTAAAGGACTTTGAGCCCTGACTTACTTAACGTGACTAACCTGCGAAGAGTCTCAGTTGTTTTTCCTGCAAACATGGGACCAATCACGATTTCTAGTTTACCGATTTTCTTCATGGTTACTATACCTCCAGAGAAACGCTCTCCCCTCTTGCGGCAACTGTTGCTCGTTGTTAAATATCCGCTGAAGCTCTAAGTTTTTAAGATGGGACCTCGAGCTCTCATGTCTTGAGCGATGCATTGGGTCGTTGGTAACCACACCACATGGGTAACAATTGTACGACGCGCCGCCGTGCGCAAAATCAAGGTGAGTGTGTGAGAGTATGTGACTCATAATATCGCCCGCACCCACTATTTCATTACATCCCACCCTACAAACGTTGACGTCACAGTTTGCGGCGAGCTCTAGCCACGCTTTGGCTTTGGTTGAGCATGGTTTCCATAGAAGGGTCGTCAAGAACACTTCGAGGTAGTTACCGAGTAGTGTAGCGGCGGACTCGCAAGGGTCGCTCAAGTAGTGGCTACTTGCTAACGTAAGACGTTTGAATGGTGGGTAACACCACACAGGGATCATCTTGGCTAGTTCGTTAACCATCCTGTTGGCTCTAACTTCATCAAGCCCGACCCAAGCCTCATGAGCAAACTTTGTATAGAGAATCTGGGCACCAAATTGTCTCGACACCTCTTCGTTTCTACGATCGGGGTCGCACAACTTGAAGACTTGCGAGTACCCTTTTAAGACGTTGGGTCCAGAGGCGCCTTGCGGGGTAGACGCATCGACAAAGGACATTCTCCGCATTGCGTCGATCTCCTCTTCTTGGCGGGCTTGGTCTTGAGTCATTATGTTATACCCCCAGAAAAAATCCTAATTTTTAGTGCGTTTGGTCTGGAGCTGTGAGATACTTGTGAGGTCAACTGTGAGACACCTGTGAGGTCATCTGTGAGTAAGATAATATGTGATAGTGTATTAGATGGTTGAGGACTCACAGACGGCTGACGCTAAGATCACAGCTGATGTGAAAAGTGTTAAGGTAAAGGACCCCAAAGCGTGTCGCTGCTGGTAAAAAGTTGGCTGAGATATCGAAAGCTGCGAAAGAAAAGAAAATGCGTGAAATGATAGTCAACGAAGAACAGGGTGGTGAGTGGGGTTATGGATATGTTGTCGGAACACTTGGTGTAATCATCGCTGGTGCTTCGTTATGGTACACAATTAGCAGTGAAAAAGAGACACGACTAGGAGCCTGTGAGTACTGCACCAGCTGTGTCAGAAAGTTGTAGAAACTCGTCGTCCAACACTTGACACATTTGATTCTTGAACAAAACACACGACAATGTATATATGTCTGCGATCGATCGAAAAGAACTTATGAACGAACTGTACGACGCGCTACTTGTTACGACTGGCGCTGTGGCAGTGAGTATGATCTCTAAAAAGGCTTTGGGAGAACCATTGGGAACACCAGAGACAGTGAAAGGCACAGTGAAACTTTGCTGCAGCTGTTGGTGCAGGAACGCTGTTAGTAAAATGGGCGCAATCGAAAAAGTGGATACCGACAGATCCATTCAAATCAATGTAAGTTAATGGTGAGTGTTGTGGCTGGAGGGATCTTTAAACGCAGTGGCTTTTGCAGGCGCTGGCTTTATGTTTTCAAAGTTTAATCACACAGGTTATGAAGCTGAGATGGAAAGACACAACCACGCGTTGGAGCAGCTAGCCAGCGCGGAAAGAAGCGTGGTCTGAAAACGAAGTCGCCAAGAGAGATAAGATCCAACGTTTACGGCAAATGCTCTCAGATGCTAACGCTGACATCAATGACACAAGCCGCGCGTTGGAGGAGCTTGGGAGAGTGATGACTATTCAGCACGGCGGACGAGTGTTCACTGACCTCCCGAAGATCGCGGATTACTACCAACCGAGTGCGGAAATGAAGGAATACCAATTATTGTTTGTTAGCGCGCTAGGTTTGGGTAGTGGAATAGCGGTATGGGTGCTAACTCGGTAAAAAAAATGTTGGAGTAGTATAAGAGTGATGGACAAACTTATGAGGCAGATGAGCTATGGTTACACAATTGACGAAATCGTGAGTGAGACGCAAATTGAGTGTGGAGGCACCTTCAGAATTTACTACTGCTCGGATTGTGACGTTGTGAAACATGTGATTGACTGTGGTGGGTACGCATGTCCAAAGTGTGGTGACACCGAATGGGGCTACACTCAGAGTTACAGCGACATGAGACTCACACGGTTAAAAAGCGTTCACAAACGGTCTTGGTGGATGGGGAGGAGACTACGGAACGTTGTGAAGGGTGAGCACCTTGAGTTGATAAAAGAGGACTTCCTGAAAGTTGTCAATGTGCTGCACTCATGCAATTTGATAAAGGGTAGAAACGTCAGCAGATATGGATACTACATTATTAGGTTGTGTCATAGAAGACGAGTCGAGACACTCAAGAAGGTGTCAGACCTCAAAGACGGGAAGGTGAAAGAGAAGTTCGACGATAATTTGTTTGGTGTGGTGTACCCAAAGCTAGATGGTGCGAAAGTGGCGACAATTACTACGACGAGTGGTTTAGGAAAAAAAACAAGTGTAGTGTATATAGAAGCCAATGAGTCAGACTGCGAAAAACCCGCTGAAAAAAAGACGGGCGCATAAGACGAGTGCAGCCGTTGTCAATTCACTAACAGATGAAGCGACCAACGTTCACGGCTTCTTTAGAGACCAAGAAACACAACCTGTAGAAGACTTAGCACCGCCAACGCATCTGTTGGATCGAGCACTGAGAGGGTTCACAAGGTCCTATGGAGTCGAGGTAATTGACGACAGAGACATCAATCAGGTAAATGGCAGTAGAAGTGCTGTCACTAACCTTTTGAGACGTGAATTAGGTGAGACCAATGGAATGAAAGTGGTGGAGACAGTCAAGGTCACTTTTGAGAAAGTTTTAGAACTCAATAAGACCACATACAAAACTGCCTACTTTAACAGCGAAACGTTTGTCGTCATTAATGACCACGACATCGAGGGTGTTGCCAATCGTGGGTCGGAGCAGATTTTGACGCGGATAGCTGGGTGGTTATCTGAGGGGTCTGGATGGACTATCGACCAAAATAGATGCGCACTACGTCAACGTCGCTATTTATAGACCTTTGCATGGGAGTAGCTACATTGCGTTGCCAAAGGAGCTGCGTAATAGTATGAAGGGTTTGATAAATGTAAATAACGAGGGTGACAACGAGTGCTTTAGATGGTGTCACCTTGCACACAAATTTCCTGTTGGAAAACACTCTGATAGAACGTCAAAGTACGCTAGGCATGTCGGTGAGCTGAATTATGACGGAATTGACTTCCCAGTCACACTTAAAGACTACAACAAGATCGAAAAGGTTAACGAAATTAGCATCAATGTTTTTGGGTATGAAGATAAGCAGCCATTTCCTGTGTACGTTTCTAAGGAGACGTATCCTGACCATATGGACCTATTGTTGATAACTAACGACGTGGGCAACAAGCATTATGTATACATTCGCGATTTTAACAAGTTCATGTACCGTCAGACAAAGTATAAGGCGAGAAAGCACTTTTGCAGGTATTGTTTGCAGTGTTTCACCCGCGCGGACGTGCTTGAAAGTCATATTGAAGTGTGTTTGGTCATCAATGGGAAGCAAGCTATTAAAATGCCACAAAAAGGTGCGAAAGTGAAATACGAGAATTTTAGCAGACAATTAAACGTACCATTTGTGGTGTACGCAGATTTCGAGGCTATCACACAGAAGGTGCATGCGGCAACACCATCAAGCGAGTGTAGCTACACAAATGCTTACCAGAGGCATGTTGACTGTGGTTATGGGTATAAATTGGTTTGTTGCTATGACAATGCGTATAGTAAGCCAGTGAAGGTGTATCGCGGTGAAAATGCAGTCAACAAGTTCATTGGGGAGATGTTAGAAATTGTTGAATATTGTAAAAAGACATCTGAGAGCCACTTTAACAAAGAGATGACACTGACTGATGATGATAAGAAGGGCTTCGACGAGGCTAAAAGTTGCCATATTTGCAGTGTTGAGTACACTGGCGCTGACGTTAGAGTGAGAGACCACTGTCACGTGTCAGGTAAGTACAGAGGGTCTGCACATCGTGAGTGTAACGTGAACTTTAAATTGACTAACAAAATCCCTGTGATCTTTCATAACTTACGCGGTTACGATAGCCATTTCATTATGCAGGAGATTGGCAAGTTTGGTCAAGACATAAATGTGATACCGAACAACATGGAGAAGTACATGGCGTTCATGCTTGGGAAAAACTTAGTATTCTTGGACAGCTTTCAGTTCATGGGTAGCGGCCTAGACAACTTGGTGAAGAACCTACCAAGGGACGCTTTCAAGTACACGTCAGAAGTGTTTCGCGACGAGGGGTTGGCACTTATGACAAGAAAGGGGGTCTATCCCTACGATTATATGGACTCCTTTGAAAAATTCGACGAGCGCGAGCTACCCTCCAAAAAAGATTTCTACAGCGTTCTGAACGACGAGCACATCACGGAAGAAATGCACGAGCGCGCCATCGATGTGTGGGACTACTTCGACGTTAAAAATATGGGTGGGTACCACGACCTGTATTTAAAAAGCGATGTGCTCTTGCTTGCCGACGTTTTTGAGAACTTTAGAAAGACATGTCACCGTGAGTATAAACTAGACCCGTGTCATTATTTCACATCGCCTGGATTGGCTTGGGACGCCATGTTAAAGATGACTGGAGTGGAACTCGAATTATTGTCCGACATTGACATGTTCCAGTTCGTAGAAATGGGTATGCGTGGCGGCGTGAGCTACATATGCAACAGACATGGCGTGGCAAATAATAAATACATGAAGGGGTACGATAAAGCGCAAGAGTCGAAGTATTTGATGTACCTTGATGCCAACAATTTGTATGGGTGGGCAATGAGTCGAAGTCTACCTACGGGTGGTTTTAAATGGTTGACTAAGAAAGAAATAGAGAGAGTGAACTTGTGTGACTACCACAACGATAGTGAAAAGGGTCTGCTACTCGAAGTTGACTTGGAATACCCAGACCATTTGCATGACCTACATAACGATTACCCGTTGGCTCCTGAGAAGATGGAAATAACTGTCGACATGTTGTCTGCGTACTGTACGAAAATCAAAAATAAGTTTAACGTGAGTGTTGGCGGTGTGAAGAAGTTGGTGACTAATTTGAAGGATAAAAAAAAGTATGTGTGTCACTACGGAAATCTGCAGTTGTATGTGGATCTTGGATTAAAAATCAATAAGATTCATAGGGTCCTACAGTTTGACCAATCCAAGTGGTTGGGCAAGTACATCGACTTTAACACAGTCAAAAGAACTGCGGCTAAGAACGCTTTTGAGAAGGACTTCTTCAAGTTGATGAATAATAGTGTGTTCGGAAAAACGATGGAAAATTTGAGGAAGCGTGTGGACGTAAGATTAGTGACCACTGCGAAGAAATTAGAAAAGCTTGTCTCGAAGCCGACGTTTGTGTCTTGCAAAATATTTAGCGAGAACTTAGTTGCTGTCCACAAAGTTAAAGAAACGCTGACACTAAACAGACCTGCATATGTGGGTATGTGCATACTAGACTTGAGTAAAACGTTGATGTACAATTTTCACTACAATTATATTATGAAAAAGTACTCTAGCGACACTTAGTTGCACTTCACTGACACTGACAGTCTGTTGTACTCGATCAAAAACTGACGACGTTTATTCCGACTTTATGATGGAGTGCGAAAAGTTTGATAATAGCGACTACCCTGCAGACAGCCCATTCTTCTTTAGAGAGAATAAGAAAGTTATTGGGGAAGATGAAGGTACGAGTTGCGCTGGAACGCCAATTGTCGAGTTCGTCGGGTTGCGCAGTAAAATGTACAGCTATTTAAAGGGTGGAGGTGGTGGAAGAAAACCGCTAAAGGTATTAGAAAAAATATAATTAAAAAGGTAATCAGACACGAAGATTACAAAAGCGTGTTACTCGAGCAGAAACAGTTGCGACACACAATGAAGACCATTAGAAGTGTCAAGCATCAGCTTGGTAGTTATGAAATCAATAAAGTGTCGTTATCCTGTTTTGATAAACGATACCTTTTAGAAAATGGTATTGACTCAAAAACATTGTAGTGAGAGACACACCCACTGACACGCCCTAAACACCGCGACGTGATTCCATAAGGTTGTTTTCTCCACGCGTGTGAAATAGCAAACGCTTTTCTCACCGACTTGCTAATCAGCAAATTCGCTAGCTTACTAGATGGGTTGAACGCTATTGAGAACCCCGACGAACTAAATGATGAGTTGCAAAAAGATCCGTTACTAAAGAAAGACGTTGAGAGCATTGTCGCGGTTGTGACGCCGTACGTGCCTTTCTTGGGCTTGTTGTCGGGAGGAATCACAACGTCGAAATATGTGTACGATCACCATTTTAGAAAAGAGGCAACAAACGCTGAAAATAGTGAACAAACAGACTAATCTATTATTAACAGGTGGCAATAACCTAATTTGCATAACAGGTGGCAATTTTATCACGCGTGAGACACTTTTACGACACATAAATTTGTAAAAATGTTTAAACGACTATTTTTTAAATGTGATTTGACAAATTTGTGAAAATGTTGAAACGACTATTTTTTAAATGTGATTTGACAAATTTGTGAAAATGTTGAAACGATTATTTTTAAAATGTGATTTGACAAATTTGTGAAAATGTTGAAACGACTATTTTTTAAATGCGATTCGACAAATTTGTGAAAATGTTGAAATGACACTTTCTATTTTTTTAACATGTGAGAGTGGGCTCGTACCACATTTTATTTTTTTAACACGCGAAAATGTTGAAATGACACTTTCTATTTTTTCCTAAATGTAATTTGTGAGAATTTTGAAACGACGCTTTCTATTTTTAAATGTGATTTGACAAATTTGTGAAAATGTTGAAACGACTATTTTTTTAAATGTGATTCGACAAATTTGTGAAAATGTTGAAACGCACCTAAAAAATGGCTAAAGTAGCGTAAAGTTTAGTGAAAGTCGTGATTTTTCTAATATTTGGCATCAACTGAGTAGAAAACGTGGGAGGGGTGTTTAGATTGGCTAACGATCACCATAATAGCACAGAGACTGGTGTTGCGAGCTCACCAACGTCGATTATAAAACGTGAGTACTAAAACATTGCCGAATTGTGGCTCGACACAAATTTGGTGATGTTTTGGTGTTTATATTCACGTTTGACGTCGCTGGGCCCGCAGCCCTACTTACTATACTACTCAAGACAAGACAACTTGTCAAGACAAGACAAGACAAGACAAGATACGACAAAACAAGACAAGAAAGACAAGACAAGACAAGGCAAGACAAGACAAAACAAGACAAGACAATATGTCAAGATAAGACAAAACAAAACAAGACAGACAAGACAACTTGTCAAGACAAGACAACTTGTCAAGACAAGACAACTTGTCAAGATAAGACAGCTTGTCAAGAAAAGACAACACAACTTGTCAAGACAAGACAAGACAACTTATAAAGAGAAGACTACTTCTCAAGACAAGACAAGACAAGACAAAACAAAACAAAACAAAACAAAACAAAACAAGACAAGACAAGACAAGACAACTTATCAAGACAAGACAACTTGTCAAGACAAGACAAGACAAGATACGACAAAACAAGACAAGAAAGACAAGACAAGACAAGGCAAGACAAGACAAAACAAGACAAGACAATATGTCAAGACAAGACAAAACAAAACAAGACAGACAAGACAACTTGTCAAGACAAGACAACTTGTCAAGACAAGACAACTTGTCAAGACAAGACAACTTGTCAAGATAAGACAGCTTGTCAAGAAAAGACAACACAACTTGTCAAGACAAGACAGGACAAGACAAGACAACTTCGCAAGACAAGACAACTTCTCAAGACAAGACAACTTCTCAAGACAAGAAAAGACAGGACAACACAAGACAACTGGTCAAGACAAGACAACTTGTCAAGACAAGACAACTTGACAAGAAAAGACAAGACAAGACAGTACAACTTGTCAAGACAAGACAACTTGTCAAGACAAGATAAGACAACTTATCAAGAGAAGACAACTTCTCAAGACAAGGCAAGACAAGACAAAACAAAACAAGACAAGACAAGACAAGACAACTTGTCAAGACAATACAACTTGTCAAGACAAGACAAGACAAGATACGACAAGACAAGACAAGAAAGACAAGACAAGAAAGACAAGACAAGACAACTTGTCAAGACAAGATGTCAAGACAAGACAAGAAAAGACAGACAAGACAACTAGTCAAGCAAGACAACTTGTCAAGACAAGACAACTTGTCAAGACAAGACAACTTGTCAAGAAAAGACAACACAACTTGCCAAGACAAGACAAGACAAGACAAGACAAGACAAGACAAGACAAGACAAGACAAGACAATACAAGACAAAACAAGACAAGACAACTTATCAAGACAAGACAAGACAAGACAACTTGTCAAGACAAGAAAAAGATAAGATACGAAAAGACAAGACAAGAAAGACAAGACCAGACAAGACAAGTCAAGACTATATGTCAAGACAAGACAAGACAACTTCTCAAGACAATACAAATTGTCAAGAAAAGACAAGACAAGACAGGACAACGTACTTGTCAAGACAAGACAAGACAGACACGACGCGATACGACAAGACAAGGCAAGACAACTTGTCAAGACAAGACATGACAACTTGTCAAGACAAGACAACTTGTCAAGACAAGACAACTTGTCAAGACAAGACAACTTGTCAAGACAAGACAACTTGTCAAGACAAGACAACTTGTCAAGACAAGACAACTTGTCAAGACAAGACAAGACAAGACAAGACGAGACAACTTGTCTAGGCAAGACATGACACGACACGACAAGACAATACAACTTTTCAAGACAAGACAAGACAAGACAAATTGTCAAGAAAATAGAAGACAAGACAGGACAACTTGTCAAGACAAGACAAGACAAGACACGACGCGATACGACAAGACAAGACAAGACAAGTTTTCAAGACAAGACAAGACATGATAACTTGTCAAGACAAGACAAGACAACTTGTCAAGACAAGACAACTTGTCAAGACAAGACAACTTGTCAAGACAAGACAAGACAACTTGTCAAGACAAGACAACTTTTCAAGACAAGACAACTTGTCAAGACAAGACAAGACAACTTATTAAGACAAGACAACTTCTCAAGGCAAGACAACACAAAGCAAAACAAGACAACACAGCACAAGAAAAGACAAGACAAGACAAGCCAAGACAAGACTAGAAAAGACAAGACAAGACAAGACCAGACAAGACAAGACAACTTGTCAAGACAAGATAACTTGTCAAGACAAGACAAGACAACTTATCAAGACAAGACAACTTGTCAAGACAAGACAAGACAAGACAAGTTGTCAAAACAAGACAAGACTAGACAAGTTGTCAAAACAAGACAAGACTAGACAAGACAAGACAAGTTATCAATACAAGACAACACTAGACAAGACAAGACAAGTTGTCAAGAAAATACAAGACAAGACAAGTTGTCAAGACAAGACAAGACAAGATAAGACTAGAAAAGACAAGATAAGACAAGACAAGACAAGACCAGACAAGACAAGACAAGTCAACTTGTCAATACAAGACAAGATAACACAACTTGTCAAGACAAGACAAGACAAGACAAGACAACTTGTGAAGACAACGTTTCAAGACAACACAACTTGTCAAGTCAAGACAAGACGAGACGAGACCAGACAACTTGTCAAGACAAGACAAGACAAGACAAGAAAGACAAGACAAGAAAGACAACTTGTCAAAACAAGACAAGACAAGACAACTTGTCAAGACAAGACAACTTGTCAAGACAAGACAAGACAAGACAACTTGTCAAGTAAAGACAACACAACTTGTCAAGAAAAGACAAGACAAGACAAGACAAGAAAACAAACGACAAGACAATACCAGACAACTTGCCAAGACAAGACAAGACAACTTGTCAAGACAAGACAACTTGTCAAGACAAGACCACTTGTCAAGACAAGACAACTTGTCAAGACAAGACACGACAAGGCAAGACAAGACAACTTGTCAAGACAAGACAAGATAAGACAAGACAACTTAGACAAGACAAGTTGACAAGACAAGTAAAGACAACTTATCAAGAAAAGACAACTTGTCAAGACAAGACAAGACAACTTGTCAAGACAAGACAAGACAAGACAAGGCAAGATAAGACAAGACAAGACAAGACAAGACTAGAAAAGACTAGAAAAGACAAGACAAGACAACTTGTCAAGACCAGACAAGACAACTTATCAAGACAAGACAACTTGTCAAGACAAGACAAGACAACTTGTCAAGAAAAGACAAGACAACTTATCAAGACAAGACAAGACAGGAAAAGACAAGACAAGACTAGAAAAGACAAGACAAGACAAGACAAGACAAGACAAGACAATACAAGACAAGACAAGAAAGACAAGACAAGACAAGACAAGACAAGAAAAGAAAAGACAAGGCAAGGCAATGCAAGGCAAGACGAGACGAGACGAGACAAGACAAGACAAGGCAAGAAAAGACCAGACCAGACAAGACAAGGAACGCAAGACAAGACGAGACGAGACAAGACAAGACAAGACAAGACAAGACAAGACAAGACAAGACAAGACAAGGAAAGGCAATGCAAGACAAGACAAGACAAGACAAGACAAGACAAGACAAGACAAGACAAGACAAACAAGACAAGACAAGACAAGACAAGAAAAGACAAGACAACTTGTCAAGACAAGACAAGACAAAATAAGACAACTTGTCAAGACAAAACAAGAAAAGACAAGACAACACAACACAAGACAAGACAAGGACAAGATAAGAAAACTTGTCAAGACAAGACAATACAACTTGTCAAGACAAGACAAGACAAGACAAGACAAGAAAAGACAAGAAAAGACAAGAAAAGACAAGACCAGACAACTTGTCAAGACAAGACAAGACAACTTGTCAAGACAAGACAAGAAAAGACAATACAAGACAAGGCAAGACAACACAACACAAGATAAGACAAGACAACTTGTCAAGTCAAGACAACTTGTCAAGACAAGACAACTTGTCAAGACAAGACAAGGCAACTTGTCAAGACCAGACTTGTCAAGACAAGACAAGACAAGACAAAACAAAACAAGACAAAAAAAAACAAGACAAGACAAGACAAGAAAAGATAATACAAGACAAGACAACTTGTCAAGACAAGACAAGACAACTTGTCAAGACAAGACAAGATAAGAAAAGACAAGACAAGACAAGACAAGAAAAGGGAAGAAAAGACAAGACCAGACAACTTGTGAAGACAAGACAAGACAACTTGTCAAGACAAGACAAGACAAGACAAGACAAGGCAAGACAAGACAAAACAAGACAAGGCAAGACAAGACGACACAAGACAAGACAAGACAACTTGTCTACTCAAGACAAGACAAGACAAGACAAGCCAAGACAAGACAAGACAAGACAAGGCAAGACAAGACAAGACAAGACAAGACAAGACAAGACAAGAAAAGAAAAGACAAGACAAGACAAGACAAGACAAGACAATACAATACAATACAAGACAAGACAAGAAAAGAAAAGACAAGACAAGAAAAGACAAGACAAGACAAGAAAAGACAAGACAAGAAAATAAAAGACAAGACAAAACAAGACAACTTGTCAAGACAAGACAAGACAAGACAAGACAAGACAAGGCAAGACAAGGCAAGACAAGACAAGACAAGACAAGACAAGGCAAGACAAGGAAAGGCAAGGCAAGGCAAGACAAGATAAGACAAGGCAAGACAATATAAGAAAAGACAAGAAAAGAAAAGACAAGACAATATAACTTGTCAAGACAAGACAAGACAAGACAATACAAGACAAGATAAGATAAGAAAACTTGTCAAGACAAGACAATACAACTTGTCAAGACAAGACAAGACAAGACAATACAAGACAAGATAAGATAAGAAAACTTGTCAAAACAAGACAAGTCAACTTGTCAAGACAAGATAAGACAAGGCAAGACAAGGCAAGACAAGTCGAGTCAAGACAAGACAAGACAAGACAAGACAAGACAAGAAAAGACAAGACGAGACAAGACAAAACAAGTCAAGACATGACAAGTCAAGGCAAGGCAAGACAAGACAATATAAGAAAAGACAAGACAAGACAAGATAAGATTAGACAACTTGTGAAGACAAGACAAGAAAAGACAAGAAAAGATAAGACAAGACAAGACAAGGCAAGATAAGATAAGATAAGATAAGAAAACTTGCCAAGACAACTTGTCAAGACCAGACAACTTGTCAAGACAAGACAAGACAAGAAAGACAAGACAAGAAAGACAAGACAAGACAAGACAAGACAAGACAAGACAAGATGTCAAGACAAGACAAGACAACTTGTCAAGACAAGACAAGACAACTTATGCAGACCAGGCAACTTGTCAAGACAAGACAAGACAAGTTGTCAAAACAAGACAAGACTAGACAAGTTGTCAAAACAAGACAAGACTAGACAAGACAAGACAAGTTGTCAATAAACGACAAGACTAGACAAGAAAAGACAAGACAAGACAACTTGTCAAGACAAGATAACTTGTCAAGACAAGACAAGACAACTTATCAAGACAAGACAACTTGTCAAGACAAGACAAGACAAGACAAGTTGTCAAAACAAGACAAGACTAGACAAGTTGTCAAAACAAGACAAGACTAGACAAGACAAGACAAGTTGTCAAGAAAAGACAAGACAAGATAAGACTAGAAAAGACAAGATAAGACAAGACAAGACAAGACAAGACCGACAAGACAAGACAAGACAACTTGTCAATACAAGACAAGCTAACACAACTTGTCAAGACAAGACAAGACAAGACAAGACAACATGTGAAGACAACGTTTCAAGACAACACAACTTGTCAAGTCAAGACAAGACGAGACGAGACAAGACAAGACAGACAAGACAAGACAAGACAAGACAACTTTTCAAGACAAGACAAGACAACTTGTCAAAACAAGACAAGACAAGACAACTTGTCAAAACAAGACAACTTGTCAAGACAAGACAAGACAAGACAACTTGTCAAGTCAAGACAACACAACTTGTCAAGAAAAGACAAGGCAAGACAAGACAAGAATACAAACAACAAGACAATACCAGACAACTTGCCAAGACAAGACAACTTGTCAAGACAAGACAACTTGTCAAGACAAGACAACTTGTCAAGACAAGACACGACAAGGCAAGACAAGACAACTTGTCAAGACAAGACAAGATAAGACAAGACAACTTAGACAAGACAAGTTGACAAGACAAGTAAAGACAACTTATCAAGAAAAGACAACTTGTCAAGACAAGACAAGACAACTTGTCAAGACAAGACAAGGCAAGATAAGACAAGACAAGACAAGACAAGACTAGAAAAGACTAGAAAAGACAAGACAAGACAACTTGTCAAGACCAGACAAGACAACTTATCAAGACAAGACAACTTGTCAAGACAAGACAAGACAACTTGTCAAGAAAAGACAAGACAACTTATCAAGACAAGACAAGACAGGAAAAGACAAGACAAGACTAGAAAAGACAAGACAAGACAAGACAAGACAAGACAATACAAGACAAGACAGGAAAGACAAGACAAGACAAGACAAGACAAGACAAGACAAGACAAGACAAGAAAAGAAAAGACAAGGCAAGGCAATGCAAGGCAAGACGAGACGAGACGAGACGAGACAAGACAAGACAAGGCAAGAAAAGACCAGACCAGACAAGACAAGGAACGCAAGACAAGACGAGACGAGACAAGACAAGACAAGACAATACAAGACAAGACAAGACAAGGAAAGGCAATGCAAGACAAGACAAGACAAGACAAGACAAGACAAGACAAGACAAGACAAGACAAGACAAGACAAACAAGACAAGACAAGACAAGACAAGAAAAGACAAGACAACTTGTCAAGACAAGACAAGACAAAATAAGACAACTTGTCAAGACAAAACAAGAAAAGACAAGACAACACAACACAACACAACACAAGACAAGACAAGGACAAGATAAGAAAACTTGTCAGGACAAGACAATACAACTTGTCAAGGCAAGACAAGACAAGACAAAACAAGAAAATACAAGAAAATACAAGAAAAGACAAGACCAGACAACTTGTCAAGACAAGACAAGACAACTTGTCAAGACAAGACAAGAAAAGACAATACAAGACAAGGCAAGACAACACAACACAAGATAAGACAAGACAACTTGTCAAGTCAAGACAACTTGTCAAGACAAGACAACTTGTCAAGACAAGACAAGACAAAATAAGACAACTTGTCAAGACAAAACAAGAAAAGACAACACAACACAACACAAGACAAGACAAGGACAAGATAAGAAAACTTGTCAAGACAAGACAATACAACTTGTCAAGGCAAGACAAGACAAGACAAGACAAGACAAGAAAAGACAAGAAAAGACAAGAAAAGACAAGACCAGACAACTTGTCAAGACAAGACAAGACAACTTGTCAAGACAAGACAAGAAAAGACAATACAAGACAAGGCAAGACAACACAACACAAGATAAGACAAGACAACTTGTCAAGTCAAGACAACTTGTCAAGACAAGACAACTTGTCAAGACAAGACAAGGCAACTTGTCAAGACCAGACTTGTCAAGACAAGACAAGACAAGACAAAACAAAACAAGACAAAAAAAAACAAGACAAGACAAGACAAGAAAAGATAATACAAGACAAGACAACTTGTCAAGACAAGACAAGACAACTTGTCAAGACAAGACAAGATAAGAAAAGACAAGACAAGACAAGACAAGAAAAGGGAAGAAAAGACAAGACCAGACAACTTGTCAAGACAAGACAAGACAACTTGTCAAGACAAGACAAGACAAGACAAGGCAAGACAAGACAAGACAAGACAAGGCAAGACAAGACGACACAAGACAAGACAAGACAACTTGTCTACTCAAGACAAGACAAGACAAGACAAGCCAAGACAAGACAAGACAAGACAAGGCAAGACAAGACAAGACAAGACAAGACAAGACAAGACAAGAAAAGAAAAGACAAGACAAGACAAGACAAGACAAGACAAGACAATACAATACAATACAAGACAAGACAAGAAAAGAAAAGACAAGACAAGAAAAGACAAGACAAGACAAGAAAAGACAAGACAAGAAAATAAAAGACAAGACAAAACAAGACAACTTGTCAAGACAAGACAAGACAAGACAAGACAAGACAAGACAAGGCAAGACAAGGCAAGACAAGACAAGACAAGACAAGACAAGGCAAGACAAGGAAAGGCAAGGCAAGGCAAGACAAGATAAGACAAGGCAAGACAATATAAGAAAAGACAAGAAAAGAAAAGACAAGACAATATAACTTGTCAAGACAAGACAAGACAAGACAATACAAGACAAGATAAGATAAGAAAACTTGTCAAGACAAGACAATACAACTTGTCAAGACAAGACAAGACAAGACAATACAAGACAAGATAAGATAAGAAAACTTGTCAAAACAAGACAAGTCAACTTGTCAAGACAAGATAAGACAAGGCAAGACAACGCAAGACAAGTCGAGTCAAGACAAGACAAGACAAGACAAGACAAGAAAAGACAAGACGAGACAAGACAAAACAAGTCAAGACATGACAAGTCAAGGCAAGGCAAGACAAGACAATATAAGAAAAGACAAGACAAGACAAGATAAGATTAGACAACTTGTGAAGACAAGACAAGAAAAGACAAGAAAAGATAAGACAAGACAAGACAAGGCAAGATAAGATAAGATAAGATAAGAAAACTTGCCAAGACAACTTGTCAAGACCAGACAACTTGTCAAGACAAGACAAGACAAGACAAGAAAGACAAGACAAGAAAGACAAGACAAGACAAGACAAGACAAGATGTCAAGACAAGACAAGACAACTTGTCAAGACAAGACAAGACAACTTATCCAGACCAGGCAACTTGTCAAGACAAGACAAGACAAGTTGTCAAAACAAGACAAGACTAGACAAGTTGTCAAAACAAGACAAGACTAGACAAGACAAGACAAGTTGTCAATAAACGACAAGACTAGACAAGAAAAGACAAGACAAGACAACTTGTCAAGACAAGATAACTTGTCAAGACAAGACAAGACAACTTATCAAGACAAGACAACTTGTCAAGACAAGACAAGACAAGACAAGTTGTCAAAACAAGACAAGACTAGACAAGTTGTCAAAACAAGACAAGACTAGACAAGACAAGACAAGTTGTCAAGAAAAGACAAGACAAGTTATCAATACAAGACAACACTAGACAAGACAAGACAAGTTGTCAAGACACGACAAGACAAGATAAGACTAGAAAAGACAAGATAAGACAAGACAAGACAAGACAAGACCGACAAGACAAGACAAGACAACTTGTCAATACAAGACAAGATAACACAACTTGTCAAGACAAGACAAGACAAGACAAGACAAGACAACATGTGAAGACAACGTTTCAAGACAACACAACTTGTCAACTCAAGACAAGACGAGACGAGACAAGACAAGACAGACAAGACAAGACAAGACAAGACAACTTTTCAAGACAAGACAAGACAGACAAGACAAGACAAGACAAGACAACTTGTCAAAACAAGACAACTTGTCAAGACAAGACAAGACAAGACAACTTGTCAAGTCAAGACAACACAACTTGTCAAGAAAAGACAAGGCAAGACAAGACAAGAATACAAACGACAAGACAATACCAGACAACTTGCCAAGACAAGACAACTTGTCAAGACAAGACAACTTGTCAAGACAAGACAACTTGTCAAGACAAGACACGACAAGGCAAGACAAGACAACTTGTCAAGACAAGACAAGATAAGACAAGACAACTTAGACAAGACAAGTTGACAAGACAAGTAAAGACAACTTATCAAGAAAAGACAACTTGTCAAGACAAGACAAGACAACTTGTCAAGACAAGACAAGACAAGGCAAGATAAGACAAGACAAGACAAGACAAGACTAGAAAAGACTAGAAAAGACAAGACAAGACAACTTGTCAAGACCAGACAAGACAACTTATCAAGACAAGACAACTTGTCAAGACAAGACAAGACAACTTGTCAAGAAAAGACAAGACAACTTATCAAGACAAGACAAGACAGGAAAAGACAAGACAAGACTAGAAAAGACAAGACAAGACAAGACAAGACAATACAAGACAAGACAGGAAAGACAAGACAAGACAAGACAAGACAAGACAAGACAAGACAAGACAAGAAAAGAAAAGACAAGGCAAGGCAATGCAAGGCAAGACGAGACGAGACGAGACAAGACAAGACAAGGCAAGAAAAGACCAGACCAGACAAGACAAGGAACGCAAGACAAGACGAGACGAGACAAGACAAGACAAGACAATACAAGACAAGACAAGACAAGGAAAGGCAATGCAAGACAAGACAAGACAAGACAAGACAAGACAAGACAAGACAAGACAAGACAAGACAAGACAAGACAAGACAAACAAGACAAGACAAGACAAGACAAGAAAAGACAAGACAACTTGTCAAGACAAGACAAGACAAAATAAGACAACTTGTCAAGACAAAACAAGAAAAGACAACACAACACAACACAAGACAAGACAAGGACAAGATAAGAAAACTTGTCAGGACAAGACAATACAACTTGTCAAGGCAAGACAAGACAAGACAAAACAAGAAAAGACAAGAAAAGACAAGAAAAGACAAGACCAGACAACTTGTCAAGACAAGACAAGACAACTTGTCAAGACAAGACAAGAAAAGACAATACAAGACAAGGCAAGACAACACAACACAAGATAAGACAAGACAACTTGTCAAGTCAAGACAACTTGTCAAGACAAGACAACTTGTCAAGACAAGACAAGGCAACTTGTCAAGACCAGACTTGTCAAGACAAGACAAGACAAAACAAAACAAAACAAAACAAAACAAAACAAGACAAAAAAAAACAAGACAAGACAAGACAAGAAAAGATATTACAAGACAAGACAACTTGTCAAGACAAGACAAGACAACTTGTCAAGACAAGACAAGATAAGAAAAGACAAGACAAGACAAGACAAGAAAAGGGAAGAAAAGACAAGACCAGACAACTTGTCAAGACAAGACAAGACAACTTGTCAAGACAAGACAAGACAAGGCAAGACAAGACAAGACAAGACAAGGCAAGACAAGACGACACAAGACAAGACAAGACAACTTGTCAACTCAAGACAAGACAAGACAAGACAAGCCAAGACAAGACAAGACAAGGCAAGACAAGACAAGACAAGACAAGACAAGACAAGACAAGAAGACAAGACAAGACAAGACAAGACAAGAAAAGAAAAGACAAGACAAGACAAGACAAGACAAGACAAGACAATACAATACAAGACAAGACAAGACAAGACAAGACAAGACAAGACAAGAAAAGAAAAGACAAGAAAAGACAAGACAAGACAAGAAAAGACAAGACAAGAAAATAAAAGACAAGACAAAACAAGACAACTTGTCAAGACAAGACAAGACAAGACAAGACAAGACAAGGCAAGACAAGGCAAGACAAGACAAGACAAGACAAGACAAGGCAAGACAAGGAAAGGCAAGGCAAGGCAAGACAAGATAAGACAAGGCAAGACAATATAAGAAAAGACAAGAAAAGAAAAGACAAGACAATATAACTTGTCAAGACAAGACAAGACAAGACAATACAAGACAAGATAAGATAAGAAAACTTGTCAAGACAAGACAATACAACTTGTCAAGACAAGACAAGACAAGACAATACAAGACAAGATAAGATAAGAAAACTTGTCAAAACAAGACAAGTCAACTTGTCAAGACAAGACAAGACAAGACAAGACAAGACAAGAAAAGACAAGACGAGACAAGACAAAACAAGTCAAGACATGACAAGTCAAGGCAAGGCAAGACAAGACAATATAAGAAAAGACAAGACAAGACAAGATAAGATTAGACAACTTGTGAAGACAAGACAAGAAAAGACAAGAAAAGATAAGACAAGACAAGACAAGGCAAGATAAGATAAGATAAGATAAGAAAACTTGCCAAGACAACTTGTCAAGACCAAACAACTTGTCAAGACAAGACAAGACAAGACAAGAAAGACAAGACAAGAAAGACAAGACAAGACAAGACAAGACAAGACAAGATGTCAAGACAAGACAAGACAACTTGTCAAGACAAGACAAGACAACTTATCCAGACCAGGCAACTTGTCAAGACAAGACAAGACAAGTTGTCAAAACAAGACAAGACTAGACAAGTTGTCAAAACAAGACAAGACTAGACAAGACAAGACAAGTTGTCAATAAACGACAAGACTAGACAAGAAAAGACAAGACAAGACAACTTGTCAAGACAAGATAACTTATCAAGACAAGACAAGACAACTTATCAAGACAAGACAACTTGTCAAGACAAGACAAGACAAGACAAGTTGTCAAAACAAGACAAGACTAGACAAGTTGTCAAAACAAGACAAGACTAGACAAGACAAGACAAGTTGTCAAGAAAAGACAAGACAAGTTATCAATACAAGACAACACTAGACAAGACAAGACAAGTTGTCAAGACACGACAAGACAAGATAAGACTAGAAAAGACAAGATAAGACAAGACAAGACAAGACCGACAAGACAAGACAAGACAACTTGTCAATACAAGACAAGATAACACAACTTGTCAAGACAAGACAAGACAAGACAACATGTGAAGACAACGTTTCAAGACAACACAACTTGTCAAGTCAAGACAAGACGAGACGAGACAAGACAAGACAGACAAGACAAGACAAGACAAGACAACTTTTCAAGACAAGACAAGACAACTTGTCAAAACAAGACAAGACAAGACAACTTGTCAAAACAAGACAACTTGTCAAGACAAGACAAGATAAGACAACTTGTCAAGTCAAGACAACACAACTTGTCAAGAAAAGACAAGGCAAGACAAGACAAGAAAACAAACGACAAGACAATACCAGACAACTTGCCAAGACAAGACAAGACAACTTGTCAAGACAAGACAACTTGTCAAGACAAGATAACTTGTCAAGACAAGACAACTTGTCAAGACAAGACACGACAAGGCAAGACAAGACAACTTGTCAAGACAAGACAAGATAAGACAAGACAACTTAGACAAGACAAGTTGACAAGACAAGTAAAGACAACTTATCAAGAAAAGACAACTTGTCAAGACAAGACAACTTGTCAAGACAAGACAACTTGTCAAGACAAGACAAGACAAGACAAGATAAGACAAGACAAGACAAGACAAGACTAGAAAAGACTAGAAAAGACAAGACAAGACAAGACAACTTGTCAAGACCAGACAAGACAACTTATCAAGACAAGACAACTTGTCAAGACAAGACAAGACAACTTGTCAGGAAAAGACAAGACAACTTATCAAGACAAGACAAGACAGGAAAAGACAAGACAAGACTAGAAAAGACAAGACAAGACAAGACAAGACAATACAAGACAAGACAAGAAAGACAATACAAGACAAGACAAGACAAGAAAAGAAAAGACAAGGCAATGCAATGCAAGGCAAGACGAGACGAGACGAGACAAGACAAGACAAGGCAAGAAAAGACCAGACAAGACAAGACAAGGAAGGCAAGACAAGGCAAGACAAGACAAGACAAGACAAGACAAGGAAAGGCAATGCAAGACAAGACAAGTCAAGACGAGACAAGACAAGACAAGACAAGACAAGGACAAGATAAGAAAACTTTTCAAGAGAAGACAATACAACTTGTCAAGGCAAGACAAGACAAGACAAGACAAGACAAAACAAGAAAAGACAAGAAAAGACAAGACCAGACAACTTGTCAAGACAAGACAAGACAACTTGTCAAGACAAGACAAGAAAAGACAATACAAGACAAGGCAAGACAACACAACACAAGATAAGACAAGAAAGAAAAGGGAAGAAAAGACAAGACCAGACAATTTGTCAAGACAAGACAAGACAAGACAAGACAAGGCAAGACAAGGCAATACAAGACAAGACAAGACAAGACAAGACAAGGCAAGACAAGGAAAGGCAAGGCAAGGCAAGACAAGATAAGACAAGGCAAGACAATATAAGAAAAGACAAGAAAAGAAAAGACAAGACAATATAATTGTCAAGACAAGACAAGACAAGACAAGACAATACAAGACAAGATAAGATAAGAAAACTTGTCAAGACAAGACAATACAACTTGTCAAAACAAGACAAGACAAGACAATACAAGACAAGATAAGATAAGAAAACTTGTCAAGACAAGACAACTTGTCAAGACAAGACAAGACAAGACAAGACAAGACAAGACAAGACAAGACAAGACAAGACAAGACAAGACAAGACAAGACAAGAAAAGAAAAGACAAGACAAGACAAGACAAGACAAGACAAGAAAGACAAGAAAAGACAAGACAACTTGTCAAGACAAGACAAGACAAGACAAGACAAGACAAGACAAGACAAGACAAGACAAGACAAGACAAGACAAGACAAGACAAGGCAAGACAAGGAAAGTCAAGGCAAGACAAGACAAGACAAGACAATATAAGACAAGACAAGACAAGACAAGACAAGACAAGACAAGACAAGACAAGACAAGACAAGACAAGACAAGACAAGACAAGACAAGACAAGACAAGACAAGATAAGATAAGAAAACTTGTCAAGACAAGACAATACAACTTGTCAAGTCAAGACAAGACAAGACAAGAAAAGACAAGACAAGACAAGAAAAAAAAAAAAAAGTACAGACAAGACCAGACAACTTGTCAAAACAAGACAAGTCAACTTGTCAAGAAAAGAAAAGAAAAGACAAGACAAGACAAGACAAGACAAGACAAGACAAGACAAGACAAGACAAGACAAGACAACTTGTCAAGACAAGACAACTTGTCAAGACAAGACAACTTGTCAAGACAAGACAAGACAAGACAAGACAAGACAAGACAAGACAAGACAAGACAAGACAAGACAAGACAAGACAAGACAAGACAAGACAAGACAAGATAAGAAAACTTGTCAAGACAAGACAACTTGTCAAGACAAGACAACTTGTCAAGACAAGACAACTTGTCAAGACAAGACAACTTGTCAAGACAAGACAAGAACAAGACAAGACAAGACAAGACAAGACAACTTGTCAAGACAAGACAAGACAACACAAGACAAGACAAGACAACTTGTCAAGACAAGACAAGACAAGATAAGAAAACTTGTCAAGACAAGACAAGACAAGACAACTTGTCAAGACAAGACAAGACAAGACAAGACAAGACAAGACAAGACAACTTGTCAAGACAAGACAACTTGTCAAGACAAGACAACTTGTCAAGACAAGACAAGACAAGACAACTTATGAAGACAAGACAACTTGTCAAGACAAGACAAGACAAGACAAGACAAGACAAGACAAGACAAGACAAGACAAGACAAGACAAGACAAGACAAGACAAGACTAGACAAGACAAGACAAGACAAGACAAGACAACTTGTCAAGACAAGACAACTTGTCAAGACAAGACAACTTGTCAAGACAAGACAACTTGTCAAGACAAGACAAGACAAGACAAGACAAGACAAGACAAGACAAGACAAGACAAGACAAGACAAGACAAGACAAGACAAGACAAGACAAGACAAGACAAGACAACTTGTCAAGACAAGACAAGAAATCAAGACAAGACAAGACAACTTGTCAAGACAAGACAAGACAACTTGTCAAGACAAGACAAGACAAGACAAGATAAGACAAGACAAGACAAGACAAGACAAGACAAGACAACTTGTCAAGACAAGACAACTTGTCAAGACAAGACAACTTGTCAAGACAAGACAACTTGTCAAGACAAGACAACTTGTCAAGACAAGACAACTTGTCAAGACAAGACAACTTGTCAAGACAAGACAAGACAAGACAACTTATGAAGACAAGACAACTTGTCAAGACAAGACAAGACAAGACAAGACAAGACAAGGCAAGACAAGACAAGACAAGACAAGACAAGACAAGACAAGACAAGACAAGACAAGACAAGACAAGACAAGACAAGACAAGACAAGACAAGACAAGACAAGACAAGACAAGACAAGACAAGACAAGACAAGACAAGACAAAACAAGACAAGACAAGACAAGACAAGACAAGAAAAGACAAGACAAGACAAGACAAGACAAGACAAGACAAGACAAGAAAAGACAAGACAAGACAATAAAAGACAAGACAAGACAAGACAAGTCAAGACAAGACAAGACAAGACAAGACAAGACAAGACAAGACAATAAACAAGACAAGGCAAGGCAAGGCAAGACAAGGAAAGGCAATACAAGACAAGACAAGACAAGACAACTTGTCAAGACAAGACAACTTGTCAAGACAAGACAACTTGTCAAGACAAGACAAGACAAGACAAGACAAGACAAGACAAGACAAGACAAGACAATACAAGACAAGACAAGACAAGACAAGACAAGACAAGACAAGACAAGACAAGACAAGACAAGACAAGACAAGACAAGACAAGACAAGACAAGACAAGACAAGACAAGGAAAGGAAAGACAAGACAAGACAAGACAAGACAAGACAAGACAACTTGTCAAGAAAAGACAAGACAAGACAAGACAAGACAACAAGACAAGACAAGACAAGACAAGAAAACTTGACAAGACAATTGTCAAGACAAGACAACTTGTCAAGACAAGACAAGGCAAGACAAAACAACTTGTCAAGACAAGACAACTTGTCAAGACAAGACAAGACAAGACAACTTGTCAAGACAAGACAACTTGTCAAGACAAGACAACTTGTCAAGACAAGACAAGACAAGACAACTTATGAAGACAAGACAACTTGTCAAGACAAGACAAGACAAGACAAGACAAGACAAGACAAGACAAGACAAGAAAAGACAAGACAAGACAAAAAAGACAACTTGTCAAGACAAGACAAGACAAGACAACTTGTCAAGACAAGACAAGACAAGACAAGACAAGACAAGACAAGACAATACAAGACAAGACAAGACAACACAAGAAACGAAACGACAAGACAAGACAAGACAACTTGTCAAGACAAGACAAGACAACTTGTCAAGACAAGACAAGACAAGACAAAACAACTTGTCAAGACATGACAAGACAAGACAAGACAAGGCAAGACAAGACAAGACAAGAAAAGACAAGACAAGACAAGACAAGACAATAAAAGACAAGACAAGAAAAGAAACGACAAGACAAGACAACTTGTCAGGACAAGACAAGACAACTTGTCAAGACAAGACAAGACAACTTGTCAAGACAGAACAAGACAAGTTGTCAAGACAAGTTGTCAAGACAAGACAAGACAAGACAAGACAAGGCAAGAAAAGACAAGACAAGACAACTTGTCAAGACAAGACAAGACAACTTGTCAAGACAATACAAGATAAGACAAGACAAGACAAGACAAGACAAGACAAGACAAGACAAGACAAGACAAGACAAGACAAGACAAGACAACTTGTCAAGACAAGACAAGACAACTTGTCAAGACAAGACAAGAAAAGACAAGACAAGACAAGACAAGACAACTTGTCAAGACAAGACAAGATAAGACAAGGCAAGACAAGGAAAATCAATACAAGACAAGACAAAACAAGACAACTTGTCAAGACAAGACAACTGGTCAAGACAAGACAACTTGTCAAGACAAGAACAAGACAAGATAAGACAAGACAAGACAAGACAAGACAGACAAGACAAGACAAGACAAGACAAGACAAGACAAGACAAGACAAGACAAGACAAGACAAGACAAGGCAAGACAAGACAAGACAAGACAAGACAAGACAAGACAAGACAAGACAAGGAAAGGAAAGACAAGACAAGACAAGTTAAGACAAGACAACTTGTCAAGAAAAGACAAGACAAGACAAGACAAGACAAGTCAAGACAAGACAAGACAAGATAAGAAAACTTGTCAAGACAACTTGTCAAGACAAGACAACTTGTCAAGACAAGACAACTTGTCAAGACAAGACAACTTGTCAAGACAAGACAACTTGTCAAGACAAGACAACTTGTCAAGACAAGACAACTTGTCAAGACAAGACAACTTGTCAAGACAAGACAAGACAAGACAAGACAACTTATGAAGACAAGACAACTTGTCAAGACAAGACAAGACAAGACAAGACAAGACAAGACAAGACAAGACAAGATAAGACAAGACAAGACAAGACAAGACAAGACAAGACAAGACAAGACAAGACAAGACAAGACAAGACAAGACAAGACAAGACAAGACAAGACAATGCAAGACAAGACAAGACAACTTGTCAAGACAAGACAAGAAAAGACAAGACAAGACAAGACAAGACAACTTGTCAAAACAAGACAAGACAAGACAAGACAAGGACAAGCAAGACAAGACAAGACAAGACAACTTGTCAAGACAAGACAACTTGTCAAGACAAGACAACTTGTCAAGACAAGACAACTTGTCAAGACAAGACAAGAACAAGACAAGACAAGACAAGACAAGACAAGACAAGACAAGACAAGACAAGACAAGACAAACAAGACAAGACAAGACAAGACAAGACAAGACAATTTGTCAAGACAAGACAAGACAAGACAAGACAAGACAAGACAAGGAAACGCAAGACAAGACAAGACAAGACAAGACAACTTGTCAAGACAAGACAACTTGTCAAGACAAGACAACTTGTCAAGACAAGACAACTTGTCAAGACAAGACAAGAACAAGACAAGACAAGACAAGACAAGACAAGACAAGACAAGATATGTCAAGACAAGACAAGACAAGACAAGACAAGACAAGACAAGACAATGCAAGACAAGACAAGACAAGACAAGGAAAGGAAAGACAAGACAAGACAAGACAAGACAAGACAACTTGTCAAGAAAAGACAAGACAAGACAAGACAAGACAAGACAAGAAAAGACAAGACAAGACAAGACAAGACAAGACAACTTGTCAAGACAAGACAACTTGTCAAGACAAGACAACTTGTCAAGACAAGACAACTTGTCAAGACAAGACAAGACAAGACAAGACAAGTCAAGACAAGACAAGACAAGACAAGACAACTTGTCAAGACAAGACAACTTGTCAAGACAAGACAAGACAAGACAAGACAAGACAAGACAAGACAAGACAAGACAAGACAAGACAAGACAAGACAAGACAAGACAAGACAAGACAAGACAAGACAAGACAAGACAAGACAAGACAAGAAAAGACAAGACAAGACAAGACAAGACAAGACAAGACAAGACAAGACAAGGCAAGACAAGAAAAGGCAAGAAAAGACAAGACCAGACAACTTGTCAAGACAAGACAAGACAACTTGTCAAGACAAGACAAGAAAAGACAAGACAAGACAAGACAAGACAAGACAAGACAAGACAAGACAAGACAAGACAAGACAAGACAAGACAAGACAAGACAAGACAACTTGTCAAGACAAGACAACTTGTCAAGACAAGACAACTTGTCAAGACAAGACAACTTGTCAAGACAAGACAACTTGTCAAGACAAGACAAGACAAGACAAGACAAGACAAGACAAGACAAGACAAGACAAGACAAGACAAGACAAGACAAGGCAAGACAACACAACACAAGACAAGACAAGTTGTCAAGTCAAGACAACTTGTCAAGACAAGACAAGACAAGACAAGACAAGACAAGACAAGACAAGACAAGAAAAGAGAAGACAAGCCAAGACAAGACAGGACAAGACAAGACAACTTGTCAAGACAAGACAAGACAAGACAAGACAAGACAAGACAAGACAAGACAAGACAAGACAAGACAAGACAAGACAACTTGTCAAGACAAGACAACTTGTCAAGACAAGACAATTTGTCAAGACAAGACAAGACAAGACAAGACAAGACAAGACAAGACAAGACAAGACAAGATAAGACAAGACAAGACAAGACAAGACAAGACAAGACAAGACAAGACAAGACAAGACAAGACAAGACAAGACAAGACAAGACAAGACAAGACAAGACAAGACAAGACAACTTGTCAAGACAAGACAAGAAAAGACAAGACAAGACAAGACAAGACAAGACAACAAAAGACAAGACAAGAAAATAAAAGACAAGACAAGACAACTTGTCAAGACAAGACAAGAAATCTTGTCAAGAAAAGACAAGACAACTTGTCAAGACAAGACAAGACAACTTGTCAAGACAAGACAAGACAAGACAAGACAAGACAAGACAAGACAAGACAAGGAAAGTCAAGACAAGACAAGACAAGAAAAGACAAGACAAGACAACTTGTCAAGACAAGACAAGACAAGACAAAACAAGACAAGACAAGACAAGACAAGACAAGACAAGACAAGACAAGACAAGACAAGACAAGACAAGACAAGATAAGACAAGATAAGAAAACTTGTCAAGACAAGACAAGACAACTTGTCAAGACAAGACAAGACAAACAAGAAAAGACAAGACAAGACAAGAAAAAAACAAACAAGAAAAGACAAGACAAGACAACTTGTCAAGAAAAGACAAGACAACTTGTCAAGACAAGACAAGAAAAGACAAGACAAGACAAGACAAGGCAAGCCAAGACAAGACAAGACAAGACAAGACAAGACAACTTGTCAAGACAAGACAACTTGTCAAGTCAAGACAATTTGTCAAGACAAGACAAGACGAGACAAGACAAGACAAGACAAGACAAGACAAGACAAGACAAGACAAGACAAGACAAGAAAAGATAAGAAAACTTGTGAAGACAAGACAACGTGTCAAAACAAGATAACTTGTCAAGACAAGACAACTTATCAAGACAACACAAATTGTCAAGACAAGACAAGAACAAGACAAGACAAGACAAGACAAGACAACTTGTCAAGACAAGACAAGACAACACAAGACAAGACAAGACAAGACAAGACAAGACAAGACAAGATAAGAAAACTTGTCAAGACAACTTGTCAAGACAAGACAACTTGTCAAGACAAGACAACTTGTCAAGACAAGACAACTTGTCAAGACAAGACAACTTGTCAAGACAAGACAACTTGTCAAGACAAGACAACTTGTCAAGACAAGACAAGACAAGACAACTTATGAAGACAAGACAACTTGTCAAGACAAGACAAGACAAGACAAGACAAGACAAGACAAGACAAGACAAGACAAGACAAGACAAGACAAGACAAGACAAGACTAGACAAGACTAGACAAGACAAGACTAGACAAGACAAGACAAGACAAGACAAGACAAGACAACTTGTCAAGACAAGACAACTTGTCAAGACAAGATAACTTGTCAAGGCAAGACAACTTGTCAAGACAAGCCAAGCCAAGACAAGACAAGACAAGACAAGACAAGACAAGACAAGACAAGACAAGACAAGACAAGACAAGACAAGACAAGAAAAGACAAGACAACTTGTCAAGACAAGACAAGAAATCTTGTCAAGACAAGACAAGACAACTTGTCAAGACAAGACAAGACAACTTGTCAAGACAAGACAAGACAAGACAAGACAAGACAAGACAAGACAAGACAAGACAAGAAAATTGTCAAGACAAGACAACTTGTCAAGACAAGACAACTTGTCAAGACAAGACATTGTCAAGACAAGACAAGTCAAGACAAGACAACTTGTCAAGACAAGACAACTTGTCAAGACAAGACAACTTGTCAAGACAAGACAAGACAAGACAACTTGTGAAGACAAGACAACTTGTCAAGACAAGACAAGACAAGACAAGACAAGACAAGACAAGACAAGACAAGACAAGACAAGTCAAGACAAGACAAGACAAGACAAGACAAGACAAGACTAGACTAGACAAGACTAGACAAGACAAGACAAGACAAGACAAGACAAGACAAGACAAGACAAGAAAAGACAAGACAAGACAAGACAAGACAAGACAAGACAAGAAAAGACAAGACAAGAAAATAAAAGACAAGACAAGACAAGACAACTTGTCAAGACAAGACAAGACAAGACAAGACAAGACAAGACAAGACAAGACAAGACAAGACAAGACAAGGCAAGACAAGACAAGACAAGAAAAGACAAGACAAGACAAGACAAGACAAGGCAACTTGTCAAGACAAGACAACTTGTCAAGACAAGACAACTTGTCAAGACAAGACAATACAAGTCAAGACAACACAAGACAACACAAGACAGACAATACAAGACAAGACAAGACAAGACAAGACAAGACAAGACAAGACAAGACAAGACAAGACAAGGCAAGACAAGACAAGGCAAGGCAAGACAAGACAAGACAAGACAAGACAAGGAAAGGCAAGGCAAGACAAGACAAGACAAGAAAAGACAAGACAACTTGTCAAGAAAAGACAAGAAAAGACAAGACAAGACAATTTGTCAAGACAAGACAAGACAAGATAAGAAAACTTGTCAAGACAACTTGTCAAGACAAGACAACTTGTCAAGACAAGACAACTTGTCAAGACAAGACAACTTGTCAAGACAAGACAAGACAAGACAAGACAAGACAAGACAAGACAAGACAAGACAAGACAAGACAAGACAAGACAAGACAAGACAAGGCAAGACAACACAACACAAGACAAGACAACTTGTCAAGACAAGACAACTTGTCAAGACAAGACAAGACAAGACAAGACAAGACAAGACAAGACAAGACAAGAAAAGACAAGACAAGACAGCCAAGACAAGACAAGACAAGACAAGACAACTTGTCAAGACAAGACAAGAAAAGACAAGACAAGACAAGACAAGGCAAGACAAGACAAGACAAGACAAGACAAGACAACTTGTCAAGACAAGACAACTTTTCAAGACAAGACAAGACAAGACAAGACAAGACAAGACAAGACAAGACAAGACAAGACAAGACAAGACAAGACAAGACAAGACAAGACAAGACAAGACAAGACAAGACAAGACAAGACAAGACAAGACAAGACAAGACAAGACAAGACAAGACAAGACAAGACAAGACAAGACAACTTGTCAAGACAAGACAAGAAAAGACAAGACAAGACAAGACAAGACAAGACAACAAAAGACAAGACAAGAAAATAAAAGACAAGACAAGACAACTTGTCAAGACAAGACAAGAAATCTTGTCAAGAAAAGACAAGACAACTTGTCAAGACAAGACAAGACAACTTGTCAAGACAAGACAAGACAAGACAAGACAAGACAAGGCAAGACAAGGAAAGTCAAGGCAAGGCAAGACAAGAAAAGACAAGACAATATAACTTGTCAAGACAAGACAAGACAAGACAAAACAAGACAAGACAAGACAAGACAAGACAAGACAAGACAAGACAAGACAAGACAAGACAAGACAAGACAAGATAAGATAAGATAAGAAAACTTGTCAAGACAAGACAATACAACTTGTCAAGACAAGACAAGATAAACAAGAAAAGACAAGACAAGACAAGAAAAAAACAAACAAGAAAAGACAAGACCAGACAACTTGTCAAGAAAAGACAAGACAACTTGTCAAGACAAGACAAGAAAAGACAAGACAAGACAAGACAAGGCAAGCCAAGACAAGACAAGACAAGACAAGACAAGACAACTTGTCAAGATAAGACAACTTGTCAAGTCAAGACAACTTGTCAAGACAAGACAAGACGAGACAAGACAAGACAAGACAAGACAAGACAAGACAAGACAAGACAAGACAAGACAAGACAAGACAAGACAAGACAAGAAAAGATAAGAAAACTTGTGAAGACAAGACAACGTGTCAAAACAAGATAACTTGTCAAGACAAGACAACTTATCAAGACAACACAAATTGTAAAGACAAGACAAGAACAATACAAGACAAGTGAAGACAAGACAACTTGTCAAGAAAAGACAAGAAAACACAAGACAAGACAAGACAATTTGTCAAGACAAGACAAGACAAGATAAGAAAACTTGTCAAGACAACTTGTCAAGACAAGACAACTTGTCAAGACAAGACAACTTGTCAAGACAAGACAACTTGTCAAGACAAGACAACTTGTCAAGACAAGACAACTTGTCAAGACAAGACAACTTGTCAAGACAAGACAAGACAAGACAACTTATGAAGACAAGACAACTTGTCAAGGCAAGACAAGACAAGACAAGACAAGACAAGACAAGACAAGACAAGACAAGACAAGACAAGACAAGACAAGACTAGACTAGACTAGACTAGACTAGACTAGACTAGACAAGACAAGACAAGACAAGACAAGACAACTTGTCAAGACATGACAACTTGTCAAGACAAGATAACTTGTCAAGGCAAGACAACTTGTCAAGACAAGCCAAGCCAAGACAAGACAAGACAAGACAAGACAAGACAAGACAAGACAAGACAAGACAAGACAAGACAAGAAAAGACAAGACAACTTGTCAAGACAAGACAAGAAATCTTGTCAAGAAAAGACAAGACAACTTGTCAAGACAAGACAAGACAACTTGTCAAGACAAGACAAGACAAGACAAGATAAGACAAGACAAGACAAGATAAGATAAGAAAATTGTCAAGACAAGACAACTTGTCAAGACAAGACAACTTGTCAAGACAAGACATCTTGTCAAGACAAGACAACTTGTCAAGACAAGACAACTTGTCAAGACAAGACAACTTGTCAAGACAAGACAACTTGTCAAGACAAGACAAGACAAGACAACTTATGAAGACAAGACAACTTGTCAAGGCAAGACAAGACACGACAAGACAAGACAAGACAAGACAAGACAAGACAAGACAAGACAAGACAAGACAAGACAAGACAAGACAAGACTAGACTAGACTAGACTAGACAAGACAAGACAAGACAAGACAAGACAAGACAAGACAAGACAAGACAAGAAAAGACAAGACAAGACAAGACAAGACAAGACAAGACAAGAAAAGACAAGACAAGAAAATAAAAGACAAGACAAGACAAGACAACTTGTCAATACAAGACAAGACAAGACAAGACAAGACAAGACAAGACAAGACAATTTCTCAAAACAAAACAAGGCAAGGCAAGGCAAGACAAGGAAAGGCAATACAAGACAAGACAAAACAAGGCAACTTGTCAAGACAAGACAACTGGTCAAGACAAGACAACTTGTCAAGACAAGAACAATACAAGTCAAGACAACACAAGACAACACAAGACAGACAATACAAGACAAGACAAGACAAGACAAGACAAGACAAGATATGACAAGACAAGACAAGACAAGGCAAGACAAGACAAGGCAAGGCAATACAAGACAAGACAAGACAAGACAAGGAAAGGAAAGGCAATACAAGACAAGTCAAGCAAAGACAAGACAACTTGTCAAGAAAAGACAAGAAAAGACAAGACAAGACAATTTTTCAAGACAAGACAAGACAAGATAAGAAAACTTGTCAAGACAACTTGTCAAGACAAGACAACTTGTCAAGACAAGACAACTTGTCAAGACAAGACAACTTGTCAAGACAAGACAACTTGTCAAGACAAGACAACTTGTCAAGACAAGACAACTTGTCAAGACAAGACAACTTGTCAAGACAAGACAAGACAAGACAACTTATGAAGACAAGACAACTTGTCAAGGCAAGACAACACACGACAAGACAAGACAAGACAAGACAAGAAAAGAAAAGACAAGACAAAAAAGACAACTTGTCAAGACATGACAAGACATGACAACTTGTCAAGTCATCACAAGACATGACAAGACAAGACAAGACAGGACAATACAAGAGAAGACAAGACAACACAAGAAACGAAACGACAAGACAAGACAAGACAACTTGTCAAGACAAGACAAGACAACTTGTCAAGACAAGACAAGACAAGACAAAAGACAAGACAAGACAATACAAGACAAGACAAGACAAGACAAGACAAGACAAGACAAGACAAGAAAAGACAAGACAAGACAAAAGACAAGACAAGACAAGAAGACAAGACAAGACAAGACAAGACAAGACAAGACAAGACAAGACAAGACAAGACAAGACAAGACAAGACAAGACAAGACAATAAAAGACAAGACAAGAAAAGACAAGACAAGACAAGACAAGACAACTTGTCAAGACAAGACAAGACAACTTGTCAAGACAAGACAAGACAAGACAAGACAAGACAAGACAACTTGTCAAGACAAGACAAGACAAGACAAGACAAGACAAGACAAGACAAGACAAGACAAGACAAGACAAGACAAGACAAGACAAGACAAGACAAGACAAGACAAGACAAGACAAGACAAGACAAGACAAGACAAGACAAGACAAGACAAGACAAGACAAAGACAAGACAAGACAAGACAAGACAAGACAAGACAAGACAAAACAAGACAAGACAAGACAAGACAAGACAACAACTTGTCAAGACAAGACAAGACAGACAAGACAAGACAAGACAAGACAAGACAAGACAAGACAAGAACAAGACAAGACAAGACAAGACAAGACAAGACAAGACAAGACAAAAAGACAAGGCAAGACAAGACAAGACAAACAAGACAAGAAGACAAGAACAAGACAAGATAAGACAAGGCAAGACAAGGAAAATCAATACAAGACAAGACAAAACAAGGCAACTTGTCAAGACAAGACAACTGGTCAAGACAAGACAACTTGTCAAGACAAGAACAATACAAGTTAAGACAACACAAGACAACACAAGACAGACAATACAAGACAAGACAAGACAAGACAAGACAAGACAAGACAAGATATGACAAGACACGACAAGGCAAGACAAGACAAGGCAAGGCAATACAAGACAAGACAAGACAAGACAAGGAAAGGAAAGGCAATACAAGACAAGTTAAGACAAGACAACTTGTCAAGAAAAGACAAGACAAGACAAGACAAGACAAGACAATTTGTCAAGACAAGACAAGACAAGATAAGAAAACTTGTCAAGACAACTTGTCAAGACAAGACAACTTGTCAAGACAAGACAACTTGTCAAGACAAGACAACTTGTCAAGACAAGACAACTTGTCAAGACAAGACAACTTGTCAAGACAAGACAACTTGTCAAGACAAGACAACTTGTCAAGACAAGACAACTTGTCAAGACAAGACAAGACAAGACAAGACAACTTATGAAGACAAGACAACTTGTCAAGGCAAGACAACACACGACAAGACAAGACAAGACAAGACAAGACAAGATTAGACTAGACTAGACTAGACAAGACAAGACATGACAAGACAAGACAAGACAAGACAAGACAAGACAAGACAAGGCAAGGCAAGACAAGTCAAGGCAATGCAAGACAAGACAAGACAACTTGTCAAGACAAGACAAGAAAAGACAAGACAAGACAAGACAAGACAATTTCTCAAAACAAGACAAGACAAGGCAAGACAAGGAAAAGCAATACAAGACAAGACAAGGCAACTTGTCAAGACAAGACAACTGGTCAAGACAAGACAACTTGTCAAGACAAGACAACTTGTCAATACAAGACAAGAACAAGACAAGACAAGACAAGACAAGACAAGACAAGACAAGACAAGACAAGACATAACAAGACAAGACAAGACAAGACAAGGCAAGACAAGACAATTTCTCAAAACAAGACAAGACAAGACAAGACAAGGCAAGACAAGGAAACGCAATACAAGACAAGACAAGACCAGGCAACTTGTCAAGACAAGACAACTGGTCAAGACAAGACAACTTGTCATGACAAGACAACTTGTCAAGACAAGACAAGAACAAGACAAGACAAGACAAGACAAGACAAGACAAGACAAGACAAGACAAGACAAGATATGACAAGACAAGACAAGACAAGGCAAGACAAGACAAGGCAAGGCAATGCAAGACAAGACAAGACGAGACAAGGAAAGGAAAGGCAATACAAGACAAGTCAAGACAAGACAACTTGTCAAGAAAATACAAGAAAAGACAAGACAAGACAAGACAATTTGTAAAGACAAGACAAGACAAGACAAGATAAGAAAACTTGTCAAGACAACACAACTTGTCAAGACAAGACAACTTGTCAAGACAAGACAACTTGTCAAGACAAGACAACTTGTCAAGACAAGACAACTTGTCAAGACAAGACAAGACAAGACAAGACAACTTATGAAGACAAGACAACTTGTCAAGGCAAGACAAGACAAGACAAGACAAGACAAGACAAGTCTAGACTAGACAAGACAAGACATAACAAGACAAGACAAGACAAGACAAGACGAGACTAGACAAGACAAGACAAGACAAGAAAAGAAAAGACAAGGCAAGACAAGAAAAGACAAAATAAGACAAGTCAAGGCAAGGCAAGACAAGAAAAGGCAAGAAAGACAAGACTAGACAACTTGTCAAGACAAGAAAAGACAACTTGTCAAGACAAGACAAGAAAAGACAAGACAAGAAAAGACAAGACAAGACAAGACAACACAACACAAGACAAGACAACACAAGACAACACAAGACAAGACAAGACAACTTGTCAAGACAAGACAACTTGTCAAGACAAGACAACTTGTCAAGACAAGACAACTTGTCAAGACAAGACAACTTGTCAAGACAAGCCAAGACAAGACAAGCCAAGACAAGACAAGACAAGACAAGACAAGACAAGACAAGACAAGACAAGACAAGGCAAGACAACACAACACAAGACAAGACAAGTTGTCAAGTCAAGACAACTTGTCAAGACAAGACAAGACAAGACAAGTCAAGACAAGACAAGACAAGAAAAGACAAGACAAGACAGCCAAGACAAGACAGGACAAGACAAGACAACTTGTCAAGACAAGACAAGAAAAGACAAGACAAGACAAGACAAGGCAAGCCAAGACAAGACAAGACAAGACAAGACAAGACAACTTGTCAAGACAAGACAACTTTTCAAGTCAAGACAATTTGTCAAGACAAGACAAGACGAGACAAGACAAGACAAGACAAGACAAGACAAGGCAAGACAAGACAAGACAAGGCAAGACAAGACAAGACAAGACAAGCCAAGACAAGACAAGACAAGACAAGACAAGACAAGACAAGACCAGATAAGACAAGACAAGACAACTTGTCAAGACAAGACAAGACAAGACAAGACAAGGAAAGGAAAGGCAAGGCAAGGCAAGACAAGGCAAGACAAGACAAGACAAGACAAGACAAGACTAGACAAGACGGGACAAGACAAGACAAGACAAGAAAAGAAAAGACAAGGCAAGACAAGAAAAGACAAGAAAAGACAAGTCAAGTCAAGGCAAGACAAGACAATACAACTTGTCAAGACAAGACAATTTGTAAAGACAAGACAAGGCAACTTGTCAAGACAAGACAAGACAACTTGTCAAGACAAGACAAGACAAGGCAAGACAAGGCAAGACAAGACAAAAAAGAAAAGACAACACAAGGCAAGGCAAGACAAGACAAGACAAGACAAGACGAGACGAGACGAGACGAGACGAGACGAGACGAGACGAGATGAGACGAGACGAGACAAGACAAGATAAGACAAGATTAGACAAGACAAGGTAAGGCAAGACAAGGAAATACAAGGAAAGGCAAGGCAATACAAGACAAGACAAGATAAGACAAGACAAGACAAGACAAGGCAAGGCAAGACAAGACAAGGCAAGGCAATGCAAGACAAGACAAGACGAGACAAGGAAAGGAAAGGCAATACAAGACAAGTCAAGACAAGACAACTTGTCAAGAAAATACAAGAAAAGACAAGACAAGACAAGACAATTTGTAAAGACAAGACAAAACAAGACAAGATAAGAAAACTTGTCAAGACAACACAACTTGTCAAGACAAGACAACTTGTCAAGACAAGACAACTTGTCAAGACAAGACAACTTGTCAAGACAAGACAACTTGTCAAGACAAGACAAGACAAGACAAGACAACTTATGAAGACAAGACAACTTGTCAAGGCAAGACAAGACAAGACAAGACAAGACAAGACAAGACAAGACAAGTCTAGACTAGACAAGACAAGACAAGACATGACAAGACAAGACAAGACAAGACAAGACAAGACAAGACAAGACAAGACAAGACAAGACAAGACTAGACAAGACAAGACAAGACAAGACAAGAAAATAAAAGACAAGGCAAGACAAGAAAAGACAAAATAAGACAAGTCAAGGCAAGGCAAGACAAGAAAAGGCAAGAAAGACAAGACTAGACAACTTGTCAAGACAAGAAAAGACAACTTGTCAAGACAAGACAAGAAAAGACAAGACAAGAAAAAAGACAAGACAAGACAAGACAAGACAACACAAGACAACACAAGACAAGACAAGACAACTTGTCAAGACAAGACAACTTGTCAAGACAAGACAACTTGTCAAGACAAGCCAAGACAAGACAAGCCAAGACAAGACAAGACAAGACAAGACAAGACAAGACAAGACAAGTTGTCAAGTCAAGACAACTTGTCAAGACAAGACAAGACAAGACAAGACAAGTCAAGACAAGACAAGACAAGACAAGAAAAGACAAGACAAGACAGCCAAGACAAGACAAGACAAGACAAGACAACTTGTCAAGACAAGACAAGAAAAGACAAGACAAGACAAGGCAAGCCAAGACAAGACAAGACAAGACAAGACAACTTGTCAAGACAAGACAACTTGTCAAGACAAGACAACTTGTCAAGACAAGACAAGACAAGACAAGACAAGACAAGACAAGACAAGACAAGACAAGACAAGACAAGGCAAGACAAGACAAGACAAGACAAGACAAGACAAGACAAGCCAAGACAAGACAAGACAAGACAAGACAAGACAAGACAAGACCAGATAAGACAAGACAAGACAACTTGTCAAGACAAGACAAGACAAGATAAGGAAAGGTAAGGCAAGGCAAGACAAGGCAAGACAAGACAAGACAAGACAAGACAAGACAAGACAAGACAAGACAAGACTAGACAAGACGAGACAAGACAAGACAAGACAAGAAAAGAAAAGACAAGGCAAGACAAGAAAAGACAAGACAAGACAAGTCAAGTCAAGGCAAGACAAGACAATACAACTTGTCAAGACAAGACAAGACAATTTGTAAAGACAAGACAAGACAACTTGTCAAAACAAGACAAGACAACTTGTCAAGACAAGACAAGACAAGGCAAGACAAGGCAAGACAAGACAAGACAAGAAAAGAAAAGACAACACAAGGCAAGGCAAGACAGGGCAAGACAAGACAAGACGAGACGAGACGAGACGAGACGAGATGAGACGAGACGAGACAAGACAAGATAAGACAAGATTAGACAAGACAAGGTAAGGCAAGACAAGGAAATACAGGGAAAGGCAAGGCAATACAAGACAAGACAAGACAAGACAAGACAAGACAAGACAAGACCAGATAAGACAAGACAAGACAACTTGTCAAGACAAGACAAGACAAGGAAAGGCAAGGCAAGGCAAGACAAGGCAAGACAAGACAAGACAAGACAAGACAAGACTAGACAAGACGAGACAAGACAAGACAAGACAAGACAAGAAAAGACAAGGCAAGACAAGAAAAGACAAGAAAAGACAAGTCAAGTCAAGGCAAGACAAGACAATACAACTTGTCAAGACAAGACAAGACAATTTGTAAAGACAAGACAAGGCAACTTGTCAAGACAAGACAAGACAACTTGTCAAGACAAGACAAGACAAGGCAAGACAAGGCAAGACAAGACAAGAAAAGAAAAGACAACACAAGGCAAGGCAAGACAAGGCAAGACAAGACAAGACGAGACGAGACGAGACGAGACGAGACGAGACGAGACGAGACGAGATGAGACGAGACGAGACAAGACAAGATAAGACAAGATTAGACAAGACAAGGTAAGGCAAGACAAGGAAATACAAGGAAAGCAAGGCAATACAAGACAAGACAAGATAAGACAAGACAAGACAAGACAAGGCAAGGCAAGACAAGACAAGGCAAGGCAATGCAAGACAAGACAAGACGAGACAAGGAAAGGAAAGGCAATACAAGACAAGTCAAGACAAGACAACTTGTCAAGAAAATACAAGAAAAGACAAGACAAGACAAGACAATTTGTAAAGACAAGACAAAACAAGACAAGATAAGAAAACTTGTCAAGACAACACAACTTGTCAAGACAAGACAACTTGTCAAGACAAGACAACTTGTCAAGACAAGACAACTTGTCAAGACAAGACAAGACAAGACAAGACAACTTATGAAGACAAGACAACTTGTCAAGGCAAGACAAGACAAGACAAGACAAGACAAGACAAGTCTAGACTAGACAAGACAAGACAAGACATGACAAGACAAGACAAGACAAGACAAGACAAGACAAGACAAGACAAGACAAGACAAGACTAGACAAGACAAGACAAGACAAGACAAGACAAGAAAAGAAAAGACAAGGCAAGACAAGAAAAGACAAAATAAGACAAGTCAAGGCAAGGCAAGACAAGAAAAGGCAAGAAAGACAAGACTAGACAACTTGTCAAGACAAGAAAAGACAACTTGTCAAGACAAGACAAGAAAAGACAAGACAAGAAAAGACAAGACAAGACAAGACAAGACAACACAAGACAACACAAGACAAGACAAGACAACTTGTCAAGACAAGACAACTTGTCAAGACAAGACAACTTGTCAAGACAAGACAACTTGTCAAGACAATCCAAGACAAGACAAGCCAAGACAAGACAAGACAAGACAAGACAAGACAAGACAAGACAAGACAAGACAAGACAAGTCAAGACAAGTTGTCAAGTCAAGACAACTTGTCAAGACAAGACAAGACAAGACAAGTCAAGACAAGACAAGACAAGACAAGAAAAGACAAGACAAGACAGCCAAGACAAGACAGGACAAGACAAGACAACTTGTCAAGACAAGACAAGAAAAGACAAGACAAGACAAGGCAAGCCAAGACAAGACAAGACAAGACAAGACAACTTGTCAAGACAAGACAACTTGTCAAGTCAAGACAATTTGTCAAGACAAGACAAGACGAGACAAGACAAGACAAGACAGGACAAGACAAGACAAGACAAGACAAGGCAAGACAAGACACGACAAGGCAAGACAAGACAAGACAAGACAAGACAAGACAAGACAAGACAAGACAAGACAAGACCAGATAAGACAAGACAAGACAACTTGTCAAGACAAGACAAGACAAGATAAGGAAAGGTAAGGCAAGGCAAGACAAGGCAAGACAAGACAAGACAAGACAAGACAAGACAAGACAAGACTAGACAAGACGAGACAAGACAAGACAAGACAAGAAAAGAAAAGACAAGGCAAGACAAGAAAAGACAAGACAAGACAAGTCAAGTCAAGGCAAGACAAGACAATACAACTTGTCAAGACAAGACAAGACAATTTGTAAAGACAAGACAAGACAACTTGTCAAAACAAGACAAGACAACTTGTCAAGACAAGACAAGACAAGGCAAGACAAGGCAAGACAAGACAAGACAAGAAAAGAAAAGACAACACAAGGCAAGGCAAGACAGGGCAAGACAAGACAAGACGAGACGAGACGAGACGAGACGAGACAAGACGAGATGAGACGAGACGAGACAAGACAAGACAAGACAAGATTAGACAAGACAAGGTAAGGCAAGACAAGGAAATACAGCGAAAGGCAAGGCAATACAAGACAAGACAAGACAAGACAAGACAAGACCAGATAAGACAAGACAAGACAACTTGTCAAGACAAGACAAGACAAGACAAGGAAAGGCAAGGCAAGGCAAGACAAGGCAAGACAAGACAAGACAAGACAAGACAAGACTAGACAAGACGATACAAGACAAGACAAGACAAGAAAAGAAAAGACAAAGCAAGACAAGAAAAGACAAGACAAGTCAAGGCAAGGCAAAGACAATACAACTTGTCAAGACAAGACAACTTGTAAAGACAAGACAAGACAACTTGTCAAGACAAGACAAGACAACTTGTCAAGACAAGACAAGACAAGGCAAGACAAGACAAGACAAGACAAGACAAGAAAAGAAAAGACAAGACAAGGCAAGGCAAGACAAGGCAAGACAAGACAAGACGAGACGAGACGAGACGAGACGAGACGAGACGAGACAAGACGAGACAAGACAAGACAAGACAAGACAAGACAAGATTAGACAAGACAAGGCAAGGCAAGAAAAGGCAATACAAGGAAAGGCAAGGCAATACAAGACAAGACAAGACAAGACAAGACAAGACAAGACAAGACAAGGCAAGACAAGACAAGGCAAGGCAATGCAAGACAAGACAAGACGAGACAAGGAAAGGAAAGGCAAGACAAGACAAGTCAAGACAAGACAACTTGTCAAGAAAATACAAGAAAAGACAAGACAAGACAAGACAATTGTAAAGACAAGACAAAAGAAGACAAAATAAGAAAACTTGTCAAGACAACACAACTTGTCAAGACAAGACAACTTGTCAAGACAAGACAACTTGTCAAGACAAGACAACTTGTCAAGACAAGACAAGACAAGACAAGACAAGACAACTTATGAAGACAAGACAACTTGTCAAGACAAGACAAGACAAGACAAGACAAGACAAGACAAGTCTAGACTAGACAAGACAAGACAAGACAAGACAAGACAAGACAAGACAAGACAAGACAAGACAAGACAAGACAAGACAAGACAAGACAAGACAAGACAAGACAAGACAAGACAAGACAAGAAAAGAAAAGGCAAGACAAGACAAGAAAAGACAAAATAAGACAAGTCAAGGCAAGGCAAGACAAGAAAAGGCAAGAAAGACAAGACTAGACAACTTGTCAAGACAAGAAAAGACAACTTGTCAAGACAAGACAAGAAAAGACAAGACAAGAAAAGACAAGACAAGACAAGACAAGACAACACAAGACAACACAAGACAAGACAAGACAACTTGTCAAGACAAGACAACTTGTCAAGACAAGACAACTTGTCAAGACAAGACAACTTGTCAAGACAATCCAAGACAAGACAAGCCAAGACAAGACAAGACAAGACAAGACAAGACAAGACAAGACAAGACAAGACAAGACAAGACAAGACAAGTTGTCAAGTCAAGACAACTTGTCAAGACAAGACAAGACAAGACAAGACAAGTCAAGACAAGACAAGACAAGACAAGAAAAGACAAGACAAGACAGCCAAGACAAGACAGGACAAGACAAGACAACTTGTCAAGACAAGACAAGAAAAGACAAGACAAGACAAGGCAAGCCAAGACAAGACAAGACAAGACAAGACAACTTGTCAAGACAAGACAACTTGTCAAGTCAAGACAATTTGTCAAGACAAGACAAGACGAGACAAGACAAGACAAGACAGGACAAGACAAGACAAGACAAGACAAGGCAAGACAAGACACGACAAGGCAAGACAAGACAAGACAAGACAAGACAAGACAAGACAAGACAAGACAAGACAAGACCAGATAAGACAAGACAAGACAACTTGTCAAGACAAGACAAGACAAGATAAGGAAAGGTAAGGCAAGGCAAGACAAGGCAAGACAAGACAAGACAAGACAAGACAAGACAAGACTAGACAAGACGAGACAAGACAAGACAAGACAAGAAAAGAAAAGACAAGGCAAGACAAGAAAAGACAAGACAAGACAAGTCAAGTCAAGGCAAGACAAGACAATACAACTTGTCAAGACAAGACAAGACAATTTGTAAAGACAAGACAAGACAACTTGTCAAAACAAGACAAGACAACTTGTCAAGACAAGACAAGACAAGGCAAGACAAGGCAAGACAAGACAAGACAAGAAAAGAAAAGACAACACAAGGCAAGGCAAGACAGGGCAAGACAAGACAAGACGAGACGAGACGAGACGAGACGAGACGAGACGAGATGAGACGAGACGAGACAAGACAAGATAAGACAAGATTAGACAAGACAAGGTAAGGCAAGACAAGGAAATACAGCGAAAGGCAAGGCAATACAAGACAAGACAAGACAAGACAAGACAAGACCAGATAAGACAAGACAAGACAACTTGTCAAGACAAGACAAGACAAGACAAGGAAAGGCAAGGCAAGGCAAGACAAGGCAAGACAAGACAAGACAAGACAAGACAAGACTAGACAAGACGAGACAAGACAAGACAAGACAAGAAAAGAAAAGACAAGGCAAGACAAGAAAAGACAAGACAAGACAAGTCAAGACAAGACAATACAACTTGTCAAGACAAGACAAGACAATTTGTAAAGACAAGACAAGGCAACTTGTCAAGACAAGACAAGACAACTTGTCAAGACAAGACAAGACAAGGCAAGACAAGGCAAGACAAGACAAGACAAGAAAAGAAAAGACAACACAAGGCAAGGCAAGACAAGGCAAGACAAGACAAGACGAGACGAGACGAGACGAGACGAGACGAGACAAGATGAGACGAGACGAGACAAGACAAGATAAGACAAGATTAGACAAGACAAGGTAAGCCAAGACAAGGAAATACAAGGAAAGGCAAGGCAATACAAGACAAGACAAGACAAGATAAGACAAGACAAGACAAGACAAGGCAAGACAAGACAAGGCAAGGCAATGCAAGACAAGACAAGACGAGACAAGGAAAGGAAAGGCAATACAAGACAAGTCAAGACAAGACAACTTGTCAAGAAAATACAAGAAAAGACAAGACAAGACAAGACAATTTGTAAAGACAAGACAAAAGAAGACAAAATAAGAAAACTTGTCAAGACAACACAACTTGTCAAGACAAGACAACTTGTCAAGACAAGACAACTTGTCAAGACAAGACAACTTGTCAAGACAAGACAAGACAAGACAAGACAACTTATGAAGACAAGACAACTTGTCAAGGCAAGACAAGACAAGACAAGACAAGACAAGACAAGACAAGACAAGACAAGACAAGACAAGACAAGACAAGACAAGACAAGACAAGTCTAGACTAGACAAGACAAGACAAGACATGACAAGACAAGACAAGACAAGACAAGACAAGACAAGACAAGACTAGACAAGACAAGACAAGACAAGACAAGACAAGACAAGACAAGAAAAGACAAGGCAAGACAAGAAAAGACAAAATAAGACAAGGCAAGGCAAGGCAAGACAAGAAAAGGCAAGAAAGACAAGACTAGACAACTTGTCAAGACAAGAAAAGACAACTTGTCAAGACAAGACAAGAAAAGACAAGACAAGAAAAGACAAGACAAGACAACACAACACAACACAAGACAACACAAGACAAGACAAGACAACTTGTCAAGACAAGACAACTTGTCAAGACAAGACAACTTGTCAAGACAAGACAACTTGTCAAGACAAGACAAGACAAGACAAGACAAGACAAGACAAGACAAGACAAGACAAGACAAGACAAGACAAGACAAGACAAGACAAGACAAGACAAGACAAGACAAGACAAGGCAAGACAACACAACTCAAGACAAGACAAGTTGTCAAGTCAAGACAACTTGTCAAGACAAGACAAGACAAGACAAGACAAGTCAAGACAAGACAAGACAAGACAAGAAAAGACAAGACAAGACAGCCAAGACAAGACAGGACAAGACAAGACAACTTGTCAAGACAAGACAAGAAAAGACAAGACAAGACAAGACAAGGCAAGCCAAGACAAGACAAGACAAGACAAGACAACTTGTCAAGACAAGACAACTTGTCAAGTCAAGACAATTTGTCAAGACAAGACAAGACGAGACAAGACAAGACAAGACAGGACAAGACAAGACAAGACAAGACAAGGCAAGACAAGACACGACAAGGCAAGACAAGACAAGACAAGACAAGACAAGCCAAGACAAGACAAGACAAGACAAGACCAGATAAGACAAGACAAGACAACTTGTCAAGACAAGACAAGACAAGACAAGGAAAGGTAAGGCAAGGCAAGACAAGGCAAGACAAGACAAGACAAGACAAGACAAGACAAGACAAGACAAGACTAGACAAGACGAGACAAGACAAGACAAGACAAGAAAAGAAAAGACAAGGCAAGACAAGAAAAGACAAGACAAGACAAGTCAAGTCAAGGCAAGACAAGACAATACAACTTGTCAAGACAAGACAAGACAATTTGTAAAGACAAGACAAGACAACTTGTCAAAACAAGACAAGACAACTTGTCAAGACAAGACAAGACAAGGCAAGACAAGGCAAGACAAGACAAGACAAGAAAAGAAAAGACAACACAAGGCAAGGCAAGACAAGGCAAGACAAGACAAGACGAGACGAGACGAGACGAGACGAGACGAGATGAGACGAGACGAGACAAGACAAGATAAGACAAGATTAGACAAGACAAGGTAAGGCAAGACAAGGAAATACAGGGAAAGGCAAGGCAATACAAGACAAGACAAGACAAGACAAGACAAGACAAGACAAGACAAGACAAAACAAAACAAAACAAAACAAAACAAGACAAGACAAGACAAGACAAGACAAGACAAGAAAAGAAAAGACAAGACAACATGTCAAGACAAGCCAACTTGTCAAGACAAGACACGACATCTTGTCAAGACAAGACAAGACAAAACAAGGCAGGACAAGACAAGACAAAACAAGGCAGGACAAGACAAGACAAGGAAAGGCAATACAAGGCAAGATAAGACAAGACAAGACAAGACAAGACAAGGCAAGACAAGACAAGACAAGGCAACTTGTCAAGACAAGCCAACTTGTCAAGACAAGCCAACTTGTCAAGACAAGACAACTTGTCAAGACAAGACAACTTGTCAAGACAAGACAACTTGTCAAGACAAGACAAGACAAGACAAGACAAGACAAGACAAGGCAAGACAAGGCAAGACAAGACAAGCCAAGACATGACAAGATAAGACAAGAAAAGACAAGACAAGACAAGACAACACAAGAAAAGACAAGACAACACAAGACAACTTGTCAAGACAAGACAAGACAACTTGTAAAGACAAGACAAGACAACTTGTCAAGACAAGACAAGACAACTTGTCAAGACAAGACAAGACAAGAGGAGGCAAGACAAGGCAAGACAAGGCAAGACAAGACAAGAAAAGACGAGACGAGAAGAGACGAGACGAGACAAGATAAGACAAGACAAGACAAGACAAGACAAGACAAGGAAAGACAAGGCAAGACAAGGAAAGGCAACACAAGACAAGACAAGACAAGACAAGACAAGACAACACAAGACAAGACAATACAAGACAAGACAAGACAACTTGTCAAGACAAGACACAACAATTTGTCAAGACAAGACAAGACAAGGCAAGACAAGACAAGACAAGGAAAGGCAATACAACGCAAGACAAGACAAGACAAGACAAGACAAGAAAAGACAAGACAAGGCAAGGCAAGACAAGACAAGGAAAGGCAATACAACGCAAGACAAGACAAGAACACTTGTCAAGACAAGCCAACTTGTCAAGACACGACAACTTGTCAAGACAAGACAAGATAAGACAAGAAAGACAAGACAAGACAAGAAAAAGACAAGACCAGACCAGACAACTTGTCAAAACAAGACAAGACAACTTGTCAAGACAAGACAAGAAAAGACAAGACAAGACAAGAGAAGAACAAGGCAAGACAACACAACACAAGACAAGACAAGTTGTCAAGTCACGACAACTTGTCAAGACAAGACAAGACAAGAAAAGTCAAGACAAGACAAGACAAGCCCGGACAAGTCAAGACAAGACAAGACAAGACAAGTCAAGAAAAGAAAATACAAGATAAGACAAGAGAACTTGTCAAAACAAGACAAGACAAGACAAGACAAGACAAGACAAGACAAGACAAGACAAGACAAGACAAGGCAAGAAAAGACAAGACAAGAAAAGAAAAGACAAGACAAGACAAGGCAAGGCAAGGCAAGATAAGACGAGACAAGACGAGACGAGACAAGACGAGACGAGACAAGAGAAGACCAGGCAAAACAAGACAAGACAAGACAAGACAAGACAAGACAAGACAAGACAAGACAAGACAAGACAAGGAAAGGCAAGACAAGACAAGACAAGACAAGACAAGTCAAGTCAAAACAAGACAATACAAGACAAGACAAGACAAGAAAAGAAAAGACAAGGCAAGACAAGAAAAGACAAGACAAGACAAGTCAAGGCAAGGCAAGACAAGAAAAGGCAAGAAAAGACAAGACAAGACAAGACAAGACAAGACAAGACAAGACAAGACAAGACAAGACAATACAACGCAAGACAAGACAAGACAAGACAAGACAAGACAAGACAAGACAAGGCAAGGCAAGACAAGACAAGACAAGGCAAGGCAAGACAATGCATGACAAGACAAGACAAGACAAGACAAGACAACACGAGACGAGACGAGACGAGACGAGACAAGACAAGACAAGACAAGACAAGACAAGACAAGACAAGAAAAGACAAGACAACTTGTCAAGACAAGACAAGTCAAGACAAGAAAAGACAAGACAAGACAAGACAAGACAAGAAAAGGCAAGAAAAGACAAGACCAGACAACTTGTCAAGACAAGACAAGACAACTTGTCAAGACAAGACAAGACAAAACAACTTGTCAATACATGACAAGACAAGACAAGACAAGGCAATACAAGACAAGACAAGACAAGAAAAGACAATACAAGACAAGACAAGACAATAAAAGACAAGACAAGAAAAGAAACAACAAGACAAGACGACTTGTCAAGACAAGACAAGACAACTTGTCAAGACAAGAGAAGACAACTTGTCAAGACAATACAAGATAAGACAAGACAAGGCAATACAAGGCAAGGCAAGGCAAGGCAAGGCAAGAGAAGACAAGACAAGACAAGACAACTTGTCAAGACAAGACAAGACAACTTGTCAAGACAAGGCAAGAAAAGACAAGACAAGACAAGACAAGACAAGACAAGACAAGACAATTTCTCAAAACAAGACAAGACAAGGCAAGGCAAGACAATGAAAGGCAATACAAGACAAGACAAAACAAGGCAACTTGTCAAGACAAGACAACTGGTCAAGACAAGACAACTTGTCAAGACAAGAACAATACAAGTCAAGACAACACAACACAAGACAACACAAGACAGACAATACAAGACAAGAAAAGACAAGACAAGCCAAGACAAGACAAGATATGACAAGACAAGACAAGACAAGGCAAGACAAGACAAGGCAAGGCAATACAAGAAAAGACAAGAAAAGACAAGACAAGACAAGACAATTTGTCAAGACAACACAAGACAACTTGTCAAGAAAAGACAAGAAAAGACAACTTGTCAAGACAAGACAACTTGTCAAGACAAGACAAGACAAGATAAGAAAACTTGTCAAGACAACTTGTCAAGACAAGACAACTTGTCAAGACAAGACAACTTGTCAAGACAAGACAACTTGTCAAGACAAGACAACTTGTCAAGACAAGACAAGACAAGACAACTTATGAAGACAAGACAACTTGTCAAGGCAAGACAACACACGACAAGACAAGACAAGACAAGACAAAACAAGACAAGACAAGACAAGACAAGACAAGACAAGACAAGACATGACAAGACAAGACAAGGCAAGGCAAGACAAGTCAAGGCAATGCAAGACAAGACAAGACAAGACAACTTGTCAAGACAAGACAAGAAAAGACAAGACAAGACAAGACAATTTCTCAAAACAAGACAAGACAAGACAAGGCAAGACAAGGAAAAGCAATACAAGACAAGACAAGGCAACTTGTCAAGACAAGACAACTGGTCAAGACAAGACAACGTGTCAAGACAAGACAACTTGTCAAGACAAGACAAGAACAAGACAAGACAAGACAAGACAAGACAAGTCAAGACAAGACAAGACAAGACAAGACAAGACAGGACAAGACAAGACAAGACAAGACAAGACAAGACAAGGCAAGACAAGACATGACAAGACAAGACAAGACAAGACAAGACAAGACAAGACAAGACAAGACAAGACAAGGCAAGGCAATGCATGACAAGACAAGACAAGACAAGACAAGACAAGACAAGGCAAGACAAGGAAAGGCAATACAAGACAAGACAAAACAAGGCAACTTGTCAAGACAAGACAACTGGTCAAGACAAGACAACTTGTCAAGACAAGAACAATACAAGTCAAGACAACACAACACAAGACAACACAAGACAGACAATACAAGACAAGACAAGACAAGACAAGACAAGACAAGACAAGACAAGACAAGACAAGACAAGACAAGATATGACAAGACAAGACAAGGCAAGACAAGACAAGGCAAGGCAATACAAGACAAGAGAAGACAAGACAAGGAAAGGAAAGGAAAGGAAAGGCAATACAAGACAAGTCAAGACAAGACAACTTGTCAAGAAAAGACAAGAAAAGACAAGACAAGACAATTTGTCAAGACAAGACAAGACAAGATAAAATAAACTTGTCAAGACAACTTGTCAAGACAAGACAACTTGTCAAGACAAGACAACAGACAACTTGTCAAGACAAGACAACTTGTCAAGACAAGACAACTTGTCAAAACAAGACAACTTGTCAAGACAAGACAACTTGTCAAGACAAGACAAGACAACTTATGAAGACAAGACAACTTGTCAAGGCAAGACAACACACGACAAGACAAGACAAGACAAGACAAGACAAGACAAGACAAGACTAGACTAGACTAGACTAGACAAGACAAGACATGACAAGACAAGACAAGACAAGACAAGGCAAGACAAGTCAAGGCAATGCAAGACAAGACAAGACAAGACAAGACAACTTGTCAAGACAAGACAAGAAAAGACAAGACAAGACAAGACAAGACAAGACAATTTCTCAAAATAAGACAAGACAAGGCAATACAAGGAAAAGCAATACAAGACAAGACAAGGCAACTTGTCAAGACAAGACAACTGGTCAAGACAAGACAACTTGTCAAGACAAGACAACTTGTCAAGACAAGACAAGAACAAGACAAGACAAGACAAGACAAGTCAAGACAAGACAAGACAAGACAAGACATGACAAGACAAGACAAGACAAGACAAGGGAAGACAAGACAATTTCTCAAAACAAGACAAGACGAGAAAGACAAGACAAGGAAACGCAATACAAGACAAGACAAGACCAGGCAACTTGTCAAGACAAGACAACTGGTCAAGACAAGACAACTTGTCATGACAAGACAACTTGTCAAGACAAAACAAGAACAAGACAAGACAAGACAAGACAAGACAAGATATGACAAGACAAGACAAGACAAGGCAAGACAAGACAAGACAAGACAAGACAAGACAAGACAAGACAAGACAAGACAAGACAAGACAAGACAACTTGTCAAGACAAGACACAACAATTTGTCAAGACAAGACAAGACAAGGCAAGACAAGACAAGACAAGGAAAGGCAATACAACGCAAGACAAGACAAGACAAGACAAGAAAAGACAAGACAAGGCAAGGCAAGACAAGACAAGGAAAGGCAATACAACGCAAGACAAGACAAGAACACTTGTCAAGACAAGCCAACTTGTCAAGACACGACAACTTGTCAAGACAAGACAAGATAAGACAAGAAAGACAAGACAAGACAAGAAAAAGACAAGACCAGACAACTTGTCAAGACAAGACAAGACAACTTGTCAAGACAAGACAAGAAAAGACAAGACAAGACAAGATAAGAACAAGGCAAGACAACACAACACAAGACAAGACAAGTTGTCAAGTCACGACAACTTGTCAAGACAAGACAAGACAAGAAAAGTCAAGACAATACAAGACAAGACAAGCCCGGACAAGTCAAGACAAGAAAAGACAAGACAAGTCAAGAAAAGAAAATACAAGATAAGACAAGAGAACTTGTCAAAACAAGACAAGACAAGACAAGACAAGACAAGACAAGCGAAGCCAAGAAAAGACAAGAAAAGACAAGACAAGACAAGACAAGGCAAGGCAAGGCAAGATAAGACGAGACAAGACGAGACGAGACAAGACGAGACGAGACGAGACAAGACAAGACCAGGCAAGACAAGACAAGACAAGACAAGACAAGACAAGACAAGACAAGGAAAGGCAAGACAAGACAAGACAAGACAAGACAAGTCAAAACAAGACAATACAAGACAAGACAAGACAAGACAAGAAAAGATAAGGCAAGACAAGAAAAGACAAGACAAGACAAGTCAAGGCAAGGCAAGACAAGAAAAGGCAAGAAAAGACAAGACAAGACAAGACAAGACAAGACAAGACAAGACAAGACAATACAAGGCAAGACAAGACAAGACAAGACAAGACAAGACAAGGCAAGACAAGACAAGACAAGGCAAGGCAAGACAATGCATGACAAGACAAGACAAGACAAGACAAGACAAGACAAGACAACAGGAGACGAGACGAGACGAGACGAGACGAGACAAGACAAGACAAGACAAGACAAGACAAGACAAGACAAGACAAGACAAGACAAGAAAAGACAAGACAACTTGTCAAGACAAGACAAGACAAGACAACTTGTCAAGACAAGACAAGTCAAGACAAGAAAAGACAAGACAAGACAAGACAAGACAAGAAAAGGCAAGAAAAGACAAGACCAGACAACTTGTCAAGACAAGACAAGACAACTTGTCAAGACAAGACAAGACAAGACAAAACAACTTGTCAATACATGACAAGACAAGACAAGACAAGACAAGACAAGGCAATACAAGACAAGAAAAGACAATACAAGACAAGACAAGACAATAAAAGACAAGACAAGAAAAGAAACAACAAGACAAGACGACTTGTCAAGACAAGACAAGACAACTTGTCAAGACAAGACAAGACAACTTGTCAAGACAGAACAAGACAACTTGTCAAGACAAGACAAGACAAGTAAAGACAAGACAAGACAAGACAACTTGTCAAGACAAGACAAGACAACTTGTCAAGACAATACAAGATAAGACAAGACAAGGCAATACAAGGCAAGGCAAGGCAAGGCAAGAGAAGACAAGACAAGACAAGACAACTTGTCAAGACAAGACAAGACAACTTGTCAAAACAAGGCAAGAAAAGACAAGACAAGACAAGACAAGACAATTTCTCAAAACAAGACAAGACAAGGCAAGGCAAGACAATGAAAGGCAATACAAGACAAGACAAAACAAGGCAACTTGTCAAGACAAGACAACTGGTCAAGACAAGACAACTTGTCAAGACAAGAACAATACAAGTCAAGACAACACAACACAAGACAACACAAGACAGACAATACAAGACAAGAAAAGACAAGACAAGCCAAGACAAGACAAGATATGACAAGACAAGACAAGACAAGGCAATACAAGAAAAGACAAGAAAAGACAAGACAAGACAAGACAATTTGTCAAGACAAGACAAGACAACTTGTCAAGAAAAGACAAGAAAAGACAACTTGTCAAGACAAGACAACTTGTCAAGACAAGACAAGACAAGATAAGAAAACTTGTCAAGACAACTTGTCAAGACAAGACAACTTGTCAAGACAAGACAACTTGTCAAGACAAGACAACTTGTCAAGACAAGACAACTTGTCAAGACAAGACAACTTGTCAAGACAAGACAACTTGTCAAGACAAGACAACTTGTCAAGACAAGACAAGACAACTTATGAAGACAAGACAACTTGTCAAGGCAAGACAACACACGACAAGACAAGACAAGACAAGACAAGACAAGACAAGACAAGACAAGACAAGACAAGACAAGACTAGACTAGACTAGACTAGACAAGACAAGACATGACAAGACAAGACAAGACAAGACAAGGCAAGACAAGTCAAGGCAATGCAAGACAAGACAAGACAAGACAAGACAACTTGTCAAGACAAGACAAGAAAAGACAAGACAAGACAAGACAAGACAAGACAATTTCTCAAAATAAGACAAGACAAGGCAATACAAGGAAAAGCAATACAAGACAAGACAAGGCAACTTGTCAAGACAAGACAACTGGTCAAGACAAAACAACTTGTCAAGACAAGACAACTTGTCAAGACAAGACAAGAACAAGACAAGACAAGACAAGACAAGACAAGACAAGACAAGACAAGACAAGACAAGACAAGACAAGACAAGACAAGACAAGACAAGACAAGACAAGACAAGAACAGACAAGACAAGACAAGACAACTTGTCAAGACAAGACACAAACTTGTCAAGACAAGACAAGACAAGACAAGACAAGACAAGACAAGGAAAGACAAGACAAGACAAGACAAGACAAGACAAGACAAGACAAGACAAGAAAAGACAAGACAAGACAAGACAAGACAAGACAAGGAAAGACAAGACAACGCAAGACAAGACAAGAACACTTGTCAAGACAAGACAACTTGTCAAGACAAGACAACTTGTCAAGACAAGACAAGACAAGACAAGACAAGACAAGACAAGACAAGAAAAAGACAAGACAAGACAACTTGTCAAGACAAGACAAGACAACTTGTCAAGACAAGACAAGAAAAGACAAGACAAGACAAGACAAGAACAAGACAAGACAAGACAAGACAAGACAAGACAACTTGTCAAGACAAGACAACTTGTCAAGACAAGACAAGACAAGAAAAGACAAGACAAGACAAGACAAGACAAGCCCGGACAAGACAAGACAAGACAAGACAAGACAAGACAAGACAAGACAAGACAAGACAAGACAAGACAAAGACAAGACAAGACAAGACAAGACAAAGACAAGACAAGACAAGAAAAGACAAGACAAGACAAGACAAGACAAGACAAGACAACTTGTCAAAAGACAAGACAAGACAAGACAAGACAAGACAAGACAAGACAAGACAAGACAAGACAAGACAAGACAAGACAAGACAAGACAAGACAAGACAAGACAAGACAAGACAAGACAAGACAAGACAAGAGACAAGACAAGACAAGACAAGACAAGACAAGACAAGACAAGACAAGACAAGACAAGACAAGACAAGACAAGACAAGACAAGACAAGACAAGACAAGACAAGACAAGACAAGACAAGACAAGACAAGACAAGACAAGACAAGACAAGACAAGACAAGACAAGACAAGACAAGACAAGACAAGACAAGACAAGACAAGACAAGACAAGACAAGACAAGACAGACTAGACTAGACAAGACAAGACAAGACAAGACAAGACAAGACAAGACAAGGCAAGACAAGACAAGGCAATGCAAGACAAGACAAGACAAGACAACTTGTCAAGACAAGACAAGACAAGACAAGACAAGACAAGACAAGACAAGACAATTTGTCAAAACAAGACAAGACAAGGCAAGACAAGACAAGCAATACAAGACAAGACAAGACAACTTGTCAAGACAAGACAACTTGTCAAGACAAGACAACTTGTCAAGACAAGACAACTTGTCAAGACAAGACAAGAACAAGACAAGACAAGACAAGACAAGACAAGACAAGACAAGACAAGACAAGACAAGACAAGACAAGACAAGACAAGACAAGACAAGACAAGACAAGACAAGACAAGACAAGACAAGACAAGACAAGACAAGACAAGACAAGACAACTTGTCAAGACAAGACACAACAAGTCAAGACAAGACAAGACAAGGCAAGACAAGACAAGACAAGGAAAGGCAAGACAACGCAAGACAAGACAAGACAAGACAAGACAAGACAAGACAAGACAAGACAAGACAAGACAAGACAAGACAAGAAAAGGCAAGACAACGCAAGACAAGACAAGAACACTTGTCAAGACAAGCCAACTTGTCAAGACAAGACAACTTGTCAAGACAAGACAAGACAAGACAAGAAAGACAAGACAAGACAAGAAAAGACAAGACAAGACAAGACAACTTGTCAAGACAAGACAAGACAACTTGTCAAGACAAGACAAGAAAGACAAGACAAGACAAGACAAGACAAGACAAGACAAGACAAGACAAGACAAGACAAGACAAGACAAGACAAGTTGTCAAGACAAGACAACTTGTCAAGACAAGACAAGACAAGAAAAGACAAGACAAGACAAGACAAGACAAGACGACAAGACAAGACAAGAAAAGACAAGACAAGACAAGAAAAGAAAAGACAAGACAAGACAAGACAACTTGTCAAGACAAGACAAGACAAGACAAGACAAGACAAGACAAGACAAGCGAAGACAAGACAAGACAAGAAAAGACAAGACAAGACAAGACAAGGCAAGGCAAGACAAGACAAGACAAGACAAGACAAGACAAGACAAGACAAGACAAGACAAGACAAGACAAGACAAGACAGACAAGACAAGACAAGACAAGACAAGACAAGACAAGACAAGACAAGACAAGACAAGACAAAGGCAAGACAAGACAAGACAAGACAAGACAAGACAAGACAAGACAAGACAAGACAAGACAAGACAAGACAAGAAAAGACAAGGCAAGACAAGAAAAGACAAGACAAGACAAGACAAGACAAGACAAGACAAGAAAAGACAAGAAAAGACAAGACAAGACAAGACAAGACAAGACAAAACAAGACAAGACAAGACAAGACAAGACAAGACAAGACAAGACAAGACAAGACAAGACAAGACAAGACAAGACAAGACAAGACAAGACAATGCATGACAAGACAAGACAAGACAAGACAAGACAACAAGACGAGACAAGACAAGACAAGACAAGACAAGACAAGACAAGACAAGACAAGACAAGACAAGACAAGACAAGACAAGACAAGAAAAGACAAGACAAGACAAGACAAGACAAGACAAGAAAAGACAAGAAAAGACAAGACAAGACAACTTGTCAAGACAAGACAAGACAACTTGTCAAGACAAGACAAGACAAGACAAGACAACTTGTCAAGACAAGACAAGACAAGACAAGACAAGACAAGACAAGGCAAGACAAGACAAGAAAAGACAAGACAAGACAAGACAAGACAAGAAAAGACAAGACAAGAAAAGAAACAACAAGACAAGACAACTTGTCAAGACAAGACAAGACAACTTGTCAAGACAAGACAAGACAACTTGTCAAGACAGAACAAGACAACTTGTCAAGACAAGACAAGACAAGTAAAGACAAGACAAGACAAGACAACTTGTCAAGACAAGACAAGACAACTTGTCAAGACAAGACAAGACAAGACAAGACAAGACAAGACAAGACAAGACAAGGCAAGACAAGACAAGACAAGACAAGACAAGACAACTTGTCAAGACAAGACAAGACAAGACAAGACAAGACAAGACAAGACAAGACAAGACAAGACAAGACAATAAAACAAGACAAGACAAGACAAGGCAAGACAAGAAAGGCAATACAAGACAAGACAAAACAAGGCAACTTGTCAAGACAAGACAACTTGTCAAGACAAGAACAATACAAGTCAAGACAACACAACACAAGACAACACAAGACAGACAATACAAGACAAGACAAGACAAGACAAGACAAGACAAGACAAGATATGACAAGACAAGACAAGACAAGGCAATACAAGAAAAGACAAGAAAAGACAAGACAAGACAAGACAAGTCAAGACAAGACAAGACAACTTGTCAAGAAAAGACAAGAAAAGACAACTTGTCAAGACAAGACAACTTGTCAAGACAAGACAAGACAAGATAAGAAAACTTGTCAAGACAACTTGTCAAGACAAGACAACTTGTCAAGACAAGACAACTTGTCAAGACAAGACAACTTGTCAAGACAAGACAACTTGTCAAGACAAGACAACTTGTCAAGACAAGACAACTTGTCAAGACAAGACAACTTGTCAAGACAAGACAACTTGTCAAGACAAGACAACTTGTCAAGACAAGACAAGACAAGACAACTTATGAAGACAAGACAACTTGTCAAGGCAAGACAACACACGACAAGACAAGACAAGACAAGACAAGACAAAACAAGACAAGACAAGACAAGACAAGACAAGACAAGACAAGACAAGACAAGACAAGACAAGACAAGACAAGCAAGACAAGCAAGACAAGCAAGACAAGACAAGACAAGACAAGACAAGACAAGACAAGACAAGACAAGACTAGACTAGACTAGACTAGACAAGACAAGACATGACATGACAAGACAAGACAAGGCAAGGCAAGACAAGTCAAGGCAATGCAAGACAAGACAAGACAAGACAACTTGTCAAGACAAGACAAGAAAAGACAAGACAAGACAAGACAAGACAATTTCTCAAAACAAGACAAGACAAGACAAGACAAGGCAAGACAAGGAAAAGCAATACAAGACAAGACAAGGCAACTTGTCAAGACAAGACAACTGGTCAAGACAAGACATGACAAGACAAGACAAGGGAAGACAAGACAATTTCTAAAAACAAGACAGGACAAGACAAGACAAGACAAGACAAGACAAGACAAGACAAGACAAGACAAGACAAGACAAGACAAGACAAGACAAGACAAGACAAGACAAGACAATGCAAGACAAGACAAGACAAGACAAGACAACACAAGACAAGACAAGACAAGACAAGACAAGACAAGACAAGACAAGACAAGACAAGACAAGACAAGACAAGACAAGACAAGACTAGACAAGACAAGACAAGACAAGACAAGACAAGACAAGACAAGTCAAGACAAGAAAAGACAAGACAAGACAAGATAAGACAAGAAAAGACAAGACAAGAAAAGACAAGACCAGACAACTTGTCAAGACAAGACAAGACAACTTGTCAAGACAAGACAAGACAAGACAAGACAACTTGTCAAGACAAGACAAGACAAGACAAGACAAGACAAGACAAGACAAGACAAGACAAGACAAGACAAGACAAGACAAGACAAGACAAGACAAGACAAGACAAGACAAGAAAAGAAACAACAAGACAAGACAACTTGTCAAGACAAGACAAGACAACTTGTCAAGACAAGACAAGACAACTTGTCAAGACAGAACAAGACAACTTGTCAAGACAAGACAAGACAAGACAAGACAAGACAAGACAAGACAACTTGTCAAGACAAGACAAGACAACTTGTCAAGACAAGACAAGACAAGACAAGACAAGACAAGACAAGACAAGGCAAGACAAGACAAGACAAGACAAGACAAGACAAGACAACTTGTCAAGACAAGACAAGACAACTTGTCAAGACAAGACAAGACAAGACAAGACAAGACAAGACAAGACAAGACAAGAAAAGACAAGAAAAGACAAGACAAGACAACTTGTCAAGACAAGACAAGACAACTTGTCAAGACAAGACAAGACAAGACAAAACAACTTGTCAATACATGACAAGACAAGACAAGACAAGACAAGACAAGGCAAGACAAGACAAGACAAGAAAAGACAAGACAAGACAAGACAAGACAATAAAAGACAAGACAAGAAAAGAAACAACATGACAAGACAACTTGTCAAGACAAGACAAGACAACTTGTCAAGACAAGACAAGACAACTTGTCAAGACAGAACAAGACAACTTGTCAAGACAAGACAAGACAAGACAAGACAAGACAACTTGTCAAGACAAGACAAGACAACTTGTCAAGACAATACAAGATAAGACAAGACTAGACAATACAAGGCAAGGCAAGGCAAGACAAGACAAGACAAGACAAGACAAGACAACTTGTCAAGACAAGACAAGACAACTTGTCAAGACAAGGCAAGACAAGACAAGACAAGACAAGACAAGACAATTTCTCAAAACAAGACAAGACAAGACAAGGCAAGACAAGGAAAGGCAATACAAGACAAGACAAAACAAGGCAACTTGTCAAGACAAGACAACTGGTCAAGACAAGACAACTTGTTAAGACAAGAACAATACAAGTCAAGATAACACAACACAAGACAACACAAGACAGACAATACAAGACAAGACAAGACAAGACAAGACAAGACAAGATATGACAAGACAAGACAAGACAAGACAAGACAAGACAAGGCAAGGCAATACAAGACAAGAGAAGACAAGACAAGACAAGGAAAGGAAAGGCAATACAAGACAAGTCAAGACAAGACAACTTGTCAAGAAAAGACAAGAAAAGACAAGACAAGACAAGACAATTTGTCAAGACAAGACAAGACAAGATAAGAAAACTTGTCAAGACAACTTGTCAAGACAAGACAACTTGTCAAGACAAGACAACAGACAACTTGTCAAGACAAGACAACTTGTCAAGACAAGACAACTTATGAAGACAAGACAACTTGTCAAGACAAGACAACTTGTCAAGACAAGACAAGACAAGACAACTTGTCAAGACAAGACAACTTGTCAAGACAAGACAACACAAGACAAGACAAGACAAGACAAGACAAGACAAGACAAGACAAGACAAGACAAGACAAGACTAGACAAGACAAGACATGACAAGACAAGACAAGACAAGACAAGACAAGACAAGACAAGACAAGACAAGTCAAGGCAATGCAAGACAAGACAAGACAAGACAAGACAACTTGTCAAGACAAGACAAGACAAGACAAGACAAGGCAATACAAGGAAAAGCAATACAAGACAAGACAAGGCAACTTGTCAAGACAAGACAACTGGTCAAGACAAGACAACTTGTCAAGACAAGACAACTTGTCAAGACAAGACAAGAACAAGACAAGACAAGACAAGACAAGACAAGTCAAGACAAGACAAGACAAGACAAGACAAGACAATTTCTCAAAACAAGACAAGACAAGACAAGGGAAGACAAGACAATTTCTCAAAACAAGACAAGACGAGACAAGACAAGACAAGGAAACGCAATACAAGACAAGACAAGACCAGGCAACTTGTCAAGACAAGACAACTGGTCAAGACAAGACAACTTGTCATGACAAGACAACTTGTCATGACAAGACAACTTGTCAAGACAAGGCAAGAACAAGACAAGACAAGACAAGACAAGACAAGACAAGACAAGACAAGACAAGACAAGAAAAGACAAGACAAGACAATACAAGACAAGGCAATTCAAGATAAGACAAGACAACGACAAGACAAGACAACAAAAGACAAGACAAGACAAGACAAGACAACGTCAAGACAAGACAACTTGTCAAGACAAGACAAGACAAGACAACTTGTCAAGACAAGACAACTTGTCAAGACAAGACAACTTGTCAAGACAAGACAACTTGTCAAGACAAGACAACTTGTCAAGACAAGACAAGACAAGACAAGACAAGAAAAGAAAAGACAAGACAACTTGTCAAGACAAGACAAGACAACTTGTCAAGACAAGACAAGACAAGACAAGACAAGACAAGACAAGACAAGACAAGGAAAGGCAAGACAAGACAAGACAAGACAAGACAAGACAAGACAAGACAAGACAAGACAAGACAAGACAAGACAAGACAAGACAAGACAAGAAAAGAAAAGACAAGACAAGACAACTTGTCAAGACAAGACAAGACAACTTGTCAAGACAAGACAAGACAAGACAACTTGTCAAGACAAGACAAGACAACTTGTCAAGACAAGACAAGATACGACAAGACAAGACAAGACAAGACAACTTGTCAAGACAAGACAACTTGTCAAGACAAGACAACTTGTCAAGACAAGAACAAGACAAGTCAAGACAAGACAACACAAGACAAGACAAGACAGACAAGACAAGACAAGACAAGACAAGACAAGACAAGACATGACAAGACAAGACAAGGCAAGGCAAGACAAGACAAGACAAGACAAGACAAGACAAGACAAGACAAGGAAAGGAAAGGCAATGCAAGACAAGACAAGACAAGACAACTTGTCAAGAAAAGACAAGAAAAGACAAGACAAGACAAGACAAGACAAGACAAGACAAGACAAGACAAGAAAACTTGTCAAGACAAGACAAGACAAGACAACTTGTCAAGACAAGACAACTTGTCAAGACAAGACAACTTGTCAAGACAAGACAACTTGTCAAGACAAGACAACTTGTCAAGACAAGACAACTTGTCAAGACAAGACAAGACAACTTATGAAGACAAGACAAGTCAAGGCAAGACAAGACAAGACAAGACAAGACAAGACAAGACAAGACAAGACAAGACAAGACAAGACAAGACAAGACAAGACAAGACAAGACAAGACAAGACAAGACAAGACTAGACAAGACAAGACAAGACTAGACAAGACAAGACAAGACAAGACAAGACAAGACAAGACAAGACAAGACAAGACAAGACATGACAAGACAAGACAAGACAAGACAAGACAAGACAAGACAAGACAAGACAAGACAAGACAAGACAAGACAAGACAACTTGTCAAGACAAGAAAAGAAAAGACAAGACAAGAAAAGACAAGACAAAAAACAAGACAAGACAAGACAAGACAATACAAGGAAAAGACAATACAAGACAAGACAAGGCAACTTGTCAAGACAAGACAACTGACAAGACAAGACAACTTGTCAAGACAAGACAACTTGTCAAGACAAGACAAGAACAAGACAAGACAAGACAAGACAAGTCAAGACAAGACAAGACAAGACAAGGGAAGACAAGACAATTTCTCAAAACAAGACAAGACAAGACAAGACAAGGAAAGGCAATACAAGACAAGACAAGACAAGGCAACTTGTCAAGACAAGACAACTGGTCAAGACAAGACAACTTGTCAAGACAAGACAACTTGTCAAGACAAGACAACTTGTCAAGACAAGACAAGAACAAGACAAGACAAGACAAGACAAGACAAGACAAGACAAGATATGACAAGACAAGACAAGACAAGGCAAGACAAGACAAGGCAAGGCAATACAAGACAAGACAAGACAAGACAAGGAAAGGAAAGGCAATACAAGACAAGTCAAGACAAGACAACTTGTCAAGAAAAGACAAGAAAAGACAAGACAAGACAAGACAATTTGTCAAGACAAGACAAGACAAGACAAGATAAGAAAACTTGTCAAGACAACTTGTCAAGACAAGACAACTTGTCAAGACAACACAACTTGTCAAGACAAGACAACTTGTCAAGACAAGACAACTTGTCAAGACAAGACAACTTGTCAAGACAAGACAACTTGTCAAGACAAGACAACTTGTCAAGACAAGACAAGACAAGACAAGACAACTTATGAAGACAAGACAACTTGTCAAGGCAAGACAAGACAAGACAAGACAAGACAAGACAAGACAAGACAAGACAAGACAAGACAAGACATGACAAGACAAGACAAGACAAGACAAGACAAGACAAGACAAGACAAGACAAGCACAGAAAAGGCAAGACAAGACAAGGCAAGGCAAGGCAAGACAAGACAAGACAAGGAAAGGCAAGGCAAGACAAGACAAGACAAGACAAGACAAGACAAGACAAGACAAGACAAGACAAGACAAGACAAAACAAAACAAGACAAGACAAGACAAGACAAGAAAAGAAAAGACAAGACAAGACAAGACAACTTGTCAAGACAAGCCAACTTGTCAAGACAAGACAAGACAACTTGTCAAGACAAGACAAGACAAGAAAAGAAAAGAAAAGACAAGACAAGACAAGACAAGACAAGAAATGAAAAGACAAGAAAAGAAAACACAAGACAAGACAAGACAACTTGTCAATACAAGACGAGACAACTTGTCAAGACAAGACAAGACAACTTGTCAAGACAAGACAACTTGTCAAGACAAGACAACTTGTCAAGACAAGACAACTTGTCAAGACAAGACAAGACAACTTGTCAAGACAAGACAAGACAAGACAAGACAAGACAAGGAAAGACAAGACAAGACAAGACAAGACAAGACAAGAAAATAAAATAAAAGACAAGACAAGACAAGGCAACGCAACGCAATACAAGACGAGACGAGACGAGACGAGAGTAGACGAGACTAGACTAGACGAGACGAGACGAGATGAGACGAGACCAGACCAGACCAGACCAGACAAGACAAGACAAGACAAGACAAGGACAGAAAAGGCAAGACAAGACAAGGCAAGATAAGACAAGGCAAGACAAGGAAAGGTAAGGCAAGACAAGACAAGACACGACAAAACAAGACAAGACAAGACAAGACAAGAAAAGAAACGACAAGACAAGACAACTTGTGAAGACAAGCCAACTTGTCAAGACAAGACAAGACAACTTGTCAAGACAAGACAAGACGAGACAAGAAAAGACAAGACAAGAAAAGACAAGACAAGACAAGACAAGACAAGAAATGACAAGACAAGAAAAGAAAACACAAGACAAGACAAGACAACTTGTCAAGACAAGACGAGACAACTTGTCAAGACAAGACAAGACAACTTGTCAAGACAAGACAAGACAAGGCAAGACAAGACAAGACAAGACAAGACAAGAAAAGACAAGACAAGAAAAGACAAGACAAGACAAGACAAGACAAGAAATGACAAGACAAGAAAAGAAAACACAAGACAAGACAAGCCAACTTGTCAAGACAAGACAAGACAACTTGTCAAGACAAGACAAGACAAGACAAGACAACTTGTCAAGAAAAGAAAAGAAAAGACAAGTCAAGACAAGACTAGGCAAGACAAGAAAAGAAAAGACAAGACAAGACAAGAAAATACAAGACAAGACAAGAAAAGAAAAGACAAGACAAGACAAGACAACATGTCAAGACAAGGCAAGTCAAGACAAGGCAAGGCAAGACAAGACGAGACGAGACGAGACAAGACAAGACAAGACGCGACAACAAAAGATAAGACAAGACAAGGCAAGACAGGGCAACATAAGGAACGGCAAGGCAAGACAAGACAAGGCAAGACAAGACAAAAGAAAACAAGACAAAACAAGACAAGACAAGACAAGACAAGAAAAGAAAAGACAAGACAAGACAAGACAACTTGCCAAGACAAGCCAACTCGTCAAGACAAGACAAGACAACTTGTAAAGACAAGACAAAACAAGACAAGACAAGAAAAGACAAGACAATACAAGACAATAAATGACAAGACAAGAAAAGTAAACACAAGACAAGACAAGATAACTTATCAAGACAAGACGAGAGAACTTGTCAAGACAAGACAAGACAACTTGTCAAGACAAGACAAGACAACTTGTCAAGACAAGACAAGACAAGACAAGACACGACAAGGCAAGACAAGACAAGACAAGACAAGACGAAACAAGACGAGACGAGACGAGACGAGACGAGACGAGACGAGACTAGACGAGACGAGACAAGACCAGAAAAGGTAAGACAAGACAAGACAAGGCAAGGCAAGACAAGACAAGACAGGGCAAGACAAGGAAAGGCAAGGCAAGACAAGACAAGACAAGACAAGACAAGACAAGACAAGACAAGACAAGACAAGACAAGACAAAACAAAACAAGACAAGACAAGACAAGACAAGACAAGACAAGAAAAGAAAAGACAAGACAAGAAAACTTGTCAAGACAATACAACTTGTCAAGACAAGACAAGACAACTTGTCAAGACAAGCCAAGACAAGACAAGACAAGACAAGACAAGAAATGACAAGACGAGAAAAGACAAGACAAGTAAAGAAAACACAAGACAAGACAAGACAACTTGTCAAAACAAGACGAGACAACTTGTCAAGACAAGACAACACAACTTGTCAAGACAAGACAAGACAACTTGTCAATACAAGACGCGACAAGACAAGGCAAGACAAGACAAGACAAGACAAGACAAGACAAGACAAGACAAGACAAGACAAGACAAGACAAGACAAGACAAGACAAGACAAGACAAGAAAAGAAAAGAAAAGAAAAGGCAAGACAAGACAAGACAAGGCAAGGCAAGGCAAGACAAGACGACACGAGACGCGACGAGACGAGACTATACGAGACGAGACTAGACAACACAAGACAACACAAGACCAGAAAAGGCAAGACAAGACAAGATAAGGCGAGGCAAGACAAGACAAGACAAGACAAGACAAGACAAGACAAGACAAGACAAGACAAGACAAGACAAGACAAGACAAGACAAGACAAGAAAAGAAAAGACAAGACAAGACAACTTGTCTAGACAAGCGAACTTGTAAAGACAAGACAAGACAACACAAGACAAGACAAGTCAAGAAAAGACAAGACAAGACAATAAAAGACAAGACCAGACAACTTGTCAAGACAAGACAACTTGTCAAGACAAGACAACTTGTAAAGACAAGACAAGACAAGACAAGATAAGACAACTTGTACTTGTAAAGACAAGACAAGACAAGACAAGACAAGACAAGACAAGACAAGAGAAAGGCAAGACAAAACAAGACAAGACAAGACAAGAAAAGAAAGGACAAGACAAGACAACTTGTCAAGACAAGACAAGGCAACTTGTCAAGACCAGACAACTTGTCAAGACAAGACAAGACAAGACAACTTGTCAAGACAAGACAAGACAAGACAAGACAAGACAAGTCAAGACAAGGCAAGACAAGACAAGACAACTTGTCAAGACAACTCAAGACAAGACCAGACAAGACAAGACAAGACAAGATAAGAAAATAAAACTTGTCAAGACAAGACAATACAACTTGTCAAGACAAGACAAGACAAGACAAGAAAAGAAAAGACAAGAGAAGACAAGACAAGAAAAGACAAGACAAGAAAAGACAAGAAAATACAAGACAAGACAACTTGTCAAGACAAGACAAGACAACTTGTCAAGACAAGACAAGACAACTTGTCAAGACAAGACAAGACTAGACAAGACAAGAAAAGACAAGACAAGACAAGACAAGACAAGACAAGACAAAACAAGACAAGACAAGACAAGACAAGAAAAGAAAAGACAAGACAAGACAAGACAACTTGCCAAGACAAGCCAACTCGTCAAGACAAGACAAGACAACTTGTAAAGACAAGACAAAACAAGACAAGACAAGAAAAGACAAGACAATACAAGACAATAAATGACAAGACAAGAAAAGACAAGACAAGACAAGAAAAGTAAACACAAGACAAGACAAGATAACTTATCAAGACAAGACGAGAGAACTTGTCAAGACAAGACAAGACAACTTGTCAAGACAAGACAAGACAACTTGTCAAGACAAGACAAGACAAGACAAGGCAAGACAAGACAAGACAAGACAAGACGAGACAAGACGAGACGAGACGAGACGAGACTAGACTAGACGAGACGAGACAAGACCAGAAAAGGTAAGACAAGACAAGACAAGGCAAGGCAAGACAAGACAAGACAGGGCAAGACAAGGAAAGGCAAGGCAAGACAAGACAAGACAAGACAAGACAAGACAAGACAAGACAAAACAAAACAAGACAAGACAAAGACAAGACAAGAAAAGAAAAGACAAGACAAGAAAACTTGTCAAGACAATACAACTTGTCAAGACAAGACAAGACAACTTGTCAAGACAAGCCAAGACAAGACAAGACAAGACAAGACAAGACAAGAAATGACAAGACGAGAAAAGACAAGACAAGTAAAGAAAACACAAGACAAGACAAGACAACTTGTCAAAACAAGACGAGACAACTTGTCAAGACAAGACAACACAACTTGTCAAGACAAGACAAGACAACTTGTCAATACAAGACGAGACAAGACAAGGCAAGACAAGACAAGACAAGACAAGACAAGAAAAGAAAAGAAAAGGCAAGACAAGACAAGACAAGGCAAGGCAAGGCAAGACAAGACGACACGAGACGCGACGAGACGAGACAAGACCAGAAAAGGCAAGACAAGACAAGATAAGGCGAGGCAAGACAAGACAAGACAAGACAAGACAAGACAAGACAAGACAAGACAAGACAAGACAAGACAAGTCAAGACAAGACAAGACAAGACAAGAAAAGAAAAGACAAGACAAGACAAGACAACTTGTCAAGACAAGCGAACTTGTAAAGACAAGACAACACAACACAAGACAAGACAAGTCAAGACAAGACAAGACAAGACAATAAAAGACAAGACCAGACAACTTGTCAAGACAAGACAACTTGTCAAGACAAGACAACTTGTAAAGACAAGACAAGACAAGATAAGACAACTTGTAAAGACAAGACAAGACAAGACAAGACAAGACAAGAGAAAGGCAAGACAAAACAAGACAAGACAAGACAAGAAAAGAAAGGACAAGACAAGACAACTTGTCAAGACAAGGCAACTTGTCAAGACCAGACAACTTGTCAAGACAAGACAAGACAACTTGTCAAGACAAGACAAGACAAGACAAGACAAGACAAGACAAGACAAGACAAGACAAGGCAAGACAAGACAAGACAACTTGTCAAGACAACTCAAGACAAGACCAGACAAGACAAGACAAGACAAGATAAGAAAATAAAACTTGTCAAGACAAGACAATACAACTTGTCAAGACAAGACAAGACAAGACAAGACAAGAAAAGAAAAGACAAGACAAGACAAGAAAAGACAAGACAAGAAAAGACAAGAAAATACAAGACAAGACAACTTGTCAAGACAAGACAAGACAACTTGTCAAGACAAGACAAGACAACTTGTCAAGACAAGACAAGACTAGACAAGACAAGACAAGACAAGACAAGACAAGACAAGACAAGACAAGACAAGAAAAGACAAGACAAGACAAGACAAGACAAGACAAGACAAGACAACTTGTAAAGACAAGACAACTTGTCAAGACAAGACAAGACAACTTGTCAAGACAAGACAAGGCAAGACAAGACAAGACAAGACAAGACAAGACAAGACAAGACAAGACAACTTGTCAAGACAAGCCAACTTGTCAGTCAAGACAAGACAACTTGTAAAGACAAGACAAGACAAGACAAGACAAGACAAGACAAGACAAGACAACTTGTCAACACAAGACAACTTGTCAAGACAAGCCAACTTGTCAAGACAAGACAACTTGTCAAGACAAGACAACTTGTCAAGACAAGACAACTTGTAAAGACAAGACAAGACAAGACAAGACAAGACAAGTCAAGTCAAGATAAGACAAGGCAAGACAAGATAAGCCAAGAAAAGAAAATACAAGATAAGAGAAGACAAGACAAGAAAAGAAAAGATAAGACAAGACAAGACAACTTGTAAAGACAAGACAAGACAACTTGTCAAGACAAGACAAGACAACTTGTCAAGACAAGACAAGGCAAGACAAGACAAGACAAGACAAGACAAGACAAGACAAGGCAACTTGTCAAGACAAGCCAACTTGTCAGTCAAGACAAGACAACTTGTAAAGACAAGACAAGACAAGACAAGACAAGACAAGACAAGACAACTTGTCAAGACAAGACAACTTGTCAAGATAAGCCAACTTGTGAAGACAAGACAACTTGTCATGACAAGACAACTTGTAAAGACAAGACAAGACAAGACAAGACAAGACAAGCCAAGATAAGACAAACCAAGACAAGTCAAGACAAGACAACACAAGACAAGATAAGCCAAGAAAAGAAAATACAAGATAAGACAAGACAACTTGTCAAAACAAGACAAGACAAGACAAGACAAGACAAGACAAGAAAAGACAAGACAAGAAAGGCAAGACAAGAAAAGAAAAGACAAGACAAGACAAGACAACTTGTAAAGACAAGACAAGACAACTTGTCAAGACAAGACAAGACAACTTGTCAAGACAAGACAAGACAAGACAAGACAAGACAAGGCAAGGCAAGGGAAGACAAGACAAGACAAGACAAGTAAACACAAGACCAGACACCTTTTTAAGACAAGACAACTTGTCAAGACAAGACAAGTTGTCAAGACAAGGCAAGGCAAGATAAGACAGGTAAAGACAAGACCAGACAACTTTTTAAGACAAGACAACTTGTCAAGACAAGACAACTTGTCAAGACAAGACAACTTGTCAAGACAAGACAACTTGTAAAGACAAGACAAGACAACTTGTAAAGACAAGACAAGACAACTTGTCAAGACAAGACAAATTGTCAAGACAAGACAACTTGTAAAGACAAGACAAGACAAGACAAGACAAGACAAGGAAAGACAAGACAAGTCAAGACAAGAAAAGAAAAGACAAGACAAGACAACTTGTCAAGACAAGACAAGCCAAGACAAGAAAAGACAAGACAAGACTAGACAAGACAAGAAAAGAAAAGACAAGACAAGAAAAGACATGACAAGACAAGAAAAGAAAAGACAAGACAAGACAACTTGTCAAGACAAGACAAGTTGTCAAGACAAGGCAAGGCAAGATAAGACAGGTAAAGACAAGACCAGACAACTTTTTAAGACAAGACAACTTGTCAAGACAAGACAACTTGTCAAGACAAGACAACTTGTCAAGACAAGACAACTTGTAAAGACAAGACAAGACAACTTGTCAAGACAAGACAAGACAACTTGTCAAGACAAGACAAGACAACTTGTCAAGACAAGACAAGACAAGGCAAGACAAGACAAGACAAGACAAGACAAGAAAAGACAAGACAAGACAACTTGTCAAGACAAGCCAACTTGTCAAGACAAGACAAGACAACTTGTCAAGACAAGACAAGACAAGACAAGACAACTTGTCAAGAAAAGAAAAGAAAAGACAAGTCAAGACAAGACTAGGCAAGACAAGAAAAGAAAAGACAAGACAAGACAAGAAAATACAAGACAAGACAAGAAAAGAAAAGACTAGACAAGACAAGACAACATGTCAAGACAAGGCAAGTCAAGACAAGGCAAGGCAAGACAAGACGAGACGAGACGAGACAAGACAAGACAAGACAAGACAAGACAAGACAACAAAAGATAAGACAAGACAAGACAAGACAACATGTCAAGACAAGGCAAGTCAAGACAAGGCAAGGCAAGACAAGACGAGACGAGACGAGACAAGACAAGACAAGACAAGACACGACAACAAAAGATAAGACAAGACAAGGCAAGACAGGGCAACATAAGGAACGGCAAGGCAAGACAAGACAAGGCAAGACAAGACAAAAGAAAACAAGACAAAACAAGACAAGACAAGACAAGACAAGACAAGACAAGAAAAGAAAAGACAAGACAAGACAAGACAACTTGCCAAGACAAGCCAACTCGTCAAGACAAGACAAGACAACTTGTAAAGACAAGACAAAACAAGACAAGACAAGAAAAGACAAGACAAGACAAGACAATAAATGACAAGACAAGAAAAGACAAGACAAGACAAGAAAAGTAAACACAAGACAAGACAAGACAACTTGTCAAGACAAGACGAGAGAACTTGTCAAGACAAGACAAGACAACTTGTCAAGACAAGACAAGACAACTTGTCAAGACAAGACAAGACAAGACAAGACAAGGCAAGACAAGACAAGACAAGACAAGACGAGACGAGACGAGACGAGACGAGACGAGACGAGACGAGACGAGACGAGACGAGACAAGACAAGACAAGACAAGACCAGAAAAGGTAAGACAAGACAAGACAAGGCAAGGCAAGACAAGACAAGACAGGGCAAGACAAGGAAAGGCAAGGCAAGACAAGACAAGACAAGACAAGACAAGACAAGACAAGACAAGACAAGACAAGACAAGACAAAACAAAACAAAACAAGACAAGACAAGACAAGACAAGAAAAGAAAAGACAAGACAAGAAAACTTGTCAAGACAATACAACTTGTCAAGACAAGACAAGACAACTTGTCAAGACAAGACAAGACAAGACAAGACAAGACAAGACAAGAAATGACAAGACAAGAAAAGACAAGACAAGAAAAGAAAACACAAGACAAGACAAGACAACTTGTCAAAACAAGACGAGACAACTTGTCAAGACAAGACAAGACAACTTGTCAAGACAAGACAAGACAAGACAACTTGTCATTACAAGACGAGACAAGACAAGGCAAGACAAGACAAGACAAGACAAGACAAGACAAGACAAGACAAGACAAGACAAGAAAAGAAAAGAAAAGGCAAGACAAGACAAGACAAGACAAGACAAGGCAAGGCAAGGCAAGACAAGACGACACGAGACGCGACGAGACGAGACTAGACGAGACGAGACTAGACAAGACAAGACAAGACAAGACCAGAAAAGGCAAGACAAGACAAGATAAGGCGAGGCAAGACAAGACAAGACAAGACAAGACAAGACAAGACAAGACAAGACAAGTCAAGACAAGACAAGACAAGACAAGACAAGAAAGACAAGACAAGACAAGACAAGACAACTTGTCAAGACAAGCGAACTTGTAAAGACAAGACAAGACAACACAAGACAAGACAAGTCAAGACAAGACAAGACAATAAAAGACAAGACCAGACAACTTGTCAAGACAAGACAACTTGTCAAGACAAGACAACTTGTAAAGACAAGACAAGACAAGACAAGATAAGACAACTTGTAAAGACAAGACAAGACAAGACAAGAGAAAGGCAAGACAAAACAAGACAAGACAAGACAAGAAAAGAAAGGACAAGACAAGACAACTTGTCAAGACAAGACAAGGCAACTTGTCAAGACCAGACAACTTGTCAAGACAAGACAAGACAAGACAACTTGTCAAGACAAGACAAGACAAGACAAGACAAGACAAGACAAGAGAAGTCAAGACAAGGCAAGACAAGACAAGACAACTTGTCAAGACAACTCAAGACAAGACCAGACAAGACAAGACAAGACAAGATAAGAAAATAAAACTTGTCAAGACAAGACAATACAACTTGTCAAGACAAGACAAGACAAAACAAGAAAAGAAAAGACAAGACAAGACAAGATAAGACAAGACAAGAAAAGACAAGAAAATACAAGACAAGACAACTTGTCAAGACAAGACAAGACAACTTGTCAAGACAAGACAAGACAACTTGTCAAGACAAGACAAGACTAGACAAGACAAGACAAGGCAAGACAAGACAAGACAAGACAAGACAAGACAAGACAAGACAAGACAAGAAAAGACAAGACAAGACAAGACAAGACAAGACAAGACAAGACAAGACAAGACAAGACAAGACAAGACAAGAAAAGAAAAGAAAAGAAAAGAAAAGACAAGACAAGGCAAGACAAAACAAGACAAGAAAAGACAAGACAAAACAAAACAACGCAAGAGAGGACAATATAAGAAAAGACAAGAAAAGAAAAGACAAGACAATATAACTTGTCAAGACAAGACAAGATAAGACAAGACAAGATAAGGCAACTTGTCAAGACAAGACAAGAAAAGACAAGACAAGACAAGACAAGACAAGGCAAGACAAAACAAGACAAGACAAGACAAGACAAGACAGGACAAGACAACTTGTCAAGACAAGCCAACTTGTCAAGACAAGACAACTTGTCAAGACAAGACAACTTGTCAAGACAAGACAACTTGTCAAGACAAGACAACTTGTAAAGACAAGACAAGACAAGACAAGACAAGACAAGACAAGGCAAGGCAAGGGAAGACAAGACAAGACAAGTAAACACAAGACCAGACACCTTTTTAAGACAAGACAACTTGTCAAGACAAGACAACTTGTCAAGACAAGACAAGTTGTCAAGACAAGGCAAGGCAAGATAAGACAGGTAAAGACAAGACCAGACAACTTTTTAAGACAAGACAACTTGTCAAGACAAGACAACTTGTCAAGATAAGACAACTTGTCAAGACAAGACAACTTGTAAAGACAAGACAAGACAACTTGTAAAGACAAGACAAGACAACTTGTCAAGACAAGACAAATTGTCAAGACAAGACAACTTGTAAAGACAAGACAAGACAAGACAAGACAAGACAAGGAAAGACAAGACAAGTCAAGACAAGAAAAGAAAAGACAAGACAAGACAACTTGTCAAGACAAGACAAGCCAAGACAAGGCAAGACAAGACAAGACAAGACAAGACAAGACAAGACGAGACGAGACGAGACGAGACTAGACTAGACGAGACGAGACAAGACCAGAAAAGGTAAGACAAGACAAGACAAGGCAAGGCAAGACAAGACAAGACAGGGCAAGACAAGGAAAGGCAAGGCAAGACAAGACAAGACAAGACAAGACAAGACAAGACAAGACAAGACAAAACAAAACAAGACAAGACAAGACAAGACAAGAAAAGAAAAGACAAGACAAGAAAGAAAACTTGTCAAGACAAGACAACTTGTCAAGACAAGACAAGACAACTTGTCAAGACAAGACAAGACAAGACAAGACAAGACAAGACAAGAAATGACAAGACAAGAAAAGACAAGACAAGTAAAGAAAACACAAGACAAGACAAGACAACTTGTCAAGACAAGACGAGACAACTTGTCAAGACAAGACAAGACAACTTGTCAAGACAAGACAAGACAAGACAACTTGTCAAGACAAGACGAGACAAGACAAGACAAGACAAGACAAGACAAGACAAGACAAGACAAGACAAGACAAGACAAGACAAGACAAGGCAAGACAAGAAAAGAAAAGAAAAGACAAGACAAGACAAGACAAGACAAGGCAAGGCAAGGCAAGACAAGACGACACGAGACGCGACGAGACGAGACGAGACTATACGAGACGAGACTAGACAACACAAGACAACACAAGACCAGAAAAGGCAAGACAAGACAAGATAAGGCGAGGCAAGACAAGACAAGACAAGACAAGACAAGACAAGACAAGACAAGTCAAGACAAGACAAGACAAGACAAGACAAGAAAAGAAAAGACAATACAAGACAAGACAACTTGTCTAGACAAGCGAACTTGTAAAGACAAGACAACACAACACAAGACAAGACAAGTCAAGACAAGACAAGACAAGACAATAAAAGACAAGACCAGACAACTTGTCAAGACAAGACAACTTGTCAAGACAAGACAACTTGTAAAGACAAGACAAGACAAGATAAGACAACTTGTACTTGTAAAGACAAGACAAGACAAGACAAGACAAGACAAGAGAAAGGCAAGACAAAACAAGACAAGACAAGACAAGAAAAGAAAGGACAAGACAAGACAACTTGTCAAGACAAGACAAGGCAACTTGTCAAGACCAGACAACTTGTCAAGACAAGACAAGACAAGACAACTTGTCAAGACAAGACAAGACAAGACAAGACAAGTCAAGACAAGGCAAGACAAGACAAGACAACTTGTCAAGACAACTCAAGACAAGACCAGACAAGACAAGACAAGACAAGATAAGAAAATAAAACTTGTCAAGACAAGACAATACAACTTGTCAAGACAACACAAGACAAGACAAGAAAAGAAAAGACAAGACAAGACAAGAAAAGACAAGACAAGAAAAGACAAGAAAATACAAGACAAGACAACTTGTCAAGACAAGACAAGACAACTTGTCAAGACAAGACAAGACAACTTGTCAAGACAAGACAAGACTAGACAAGACAAGACAAGGCATGACAAGACAAGACAAGACAAGACAAGACAAGACAAGAAAAGACAAGACAAGACAAGACAAGACAAGACAAGACAAAACAAGACAAGACAAGACAAGACAAGACAAGAAAAGAAAAGACAAGACAAGACAAGACAACTTGCCAAGACAAGCCAACTCGTCAAGACAAGAGAAGACAACTTGTAAAGACAAGACAAAACAAGACAAGACAAGACAAGACAAGACAAGAAATGACAAGACGAGAAAAGACAAGACAAGTAAAGAAAACACAAGACAAGACAAGACAACTTGTCAAAACAAGACGAGACAACTTGTCAAGACAAGACAACACAACTTGTCAAGACAAGACAAGACAACTTGTCAATACAAGACGAGACAAGACAAGGCAAGACAAGACAAGACAAGACAAGACAAGACAAGACAAGACAAGACAAGACAAGACAAGAAAAGAAAAGAAAAGGCAAGACAAGACAAGACAAGGCAAGGCAAGGCAAGACAAGACGACACGAGACGCGACGAGACGAGACTAGACGAGACGAGACTAGACAAGACAAGACAACACAAGACCAGAAAAGGCAAGACAAGACAAGATAAGGCGAGGCAAGACAAGACAAGACAAGACAAGACAAGACAAGACAAGACAAGACAAGACAAGACAAGACAAGTCAAGACAAGACAAGACAAGAAAAGAAAAGACAAGACAAGACAAGACAACTTGTCAAGACAAGCGAACTTGTAAAGACAAGACAACACAACACAAGACAAGACAAGTCAAGACAAGACAAGACAAGACAATAAAAGACAAGACCAGACAACTTGTCAAGACAAGACAACTTGTCAAGACAAGACAACTTGTAAAGACAAGACAAGACAAGACAAGATAAGACAACTTGTAAAGACAAGACAAGACAAGACAAGACAAGACAAGACAAGACAAGGCAAGACAAGACAAGACAACTTGTCAAGACAACTCAAGACAAGACCAGACAAGACAAGACAAGATAAGAAAATAAAACTTGTCAAGACAAGACAATACAACTTGTCAAGACAAGACAAGACAAGACAAGACAAGAAAAGAAAAGACAAGAGAAGACAAGAAAAGACAAGACAAGAAAAGACAAGAAAATACAAGACAAGACAACTTGTCAAGACAAGACAAGACAACTTGTCAAGACAAGACAAGACAACTTGTCAAGACAAGACAAGACTAGACAAGACAAGACAAGGCAAGACAAGACAAGACAAGACAAGACAAGACAAGACAAGACAAGACAAGACAAGAAAAGACAAGACAAGACAAGACAAGACAAGACAAGACAAGACAACTTGTCAATACAAGACGAGACAAGACAAGGCAAGACAAGACAAGACAAGACAAGACAAGACAAGACAAGACAAGACAAGACAAGGCAAGACAAGAAAAGAAAAGAAAAGGCAAGACAAGACAAGACAAGGCAAGGCAAGGCAAGACAAGACGACACGAGACGCGACGAGACGAGACGAGACTATACGAGACGAGACTAGACAACACAAGACAACACAAGACCAGAAAAGGCAAGACAAGACAAGATAAGGCGAGGCAAGACAAGACAAGACAAGACAAGACAAGACAAGACAAGACAAGTCAAGACAAGACAAGACAAGACAAGAAAAGAAAAGACAAGACAAGACAAGACAACTTGTCTAGACAAGCGAACTTGTAAAGACAAGACAAGACAACACAAGACAAGACAAGTCAAGACAAGACAAGACAAGACAATAAAAGACAAGACCAGACAACTTGTCAAGACAAGACAACTTGTCAAGACAAGACAACTTGTAAAGACAAGACAAGACAAGATAAGACAACTTGTACTTGTAAAGACAAGACAAGACAAGACAAGACAAGACAAGACAAGAGAAAGGCAAGACAAAACAAGACAAGACAAGACAAGAAAAGAAAGGACAAGACAAGACAACTTGTCAAGACAAGACAAGGCAACTTGTCAAGACCAGACAACTTGTCAAGACAAGACAAGACAAGACAACTTGTCAAGACAAGACAAGACAAGACAAGACAAGACAAGACAAGTCAAGACAAGGCAAGACAAGACAAGACAACTTGTCAAGACAACTCAAGACAAGACCAGACAAGACAAGACAAGACAAGATAAGAAAATAAAACTTGTCAAGACAAGACAATACAACTTGTCAAGACAACACAAGACAAGACAAGAAAAGAAAAGACAAGACAAGACAAGAAAAGACAAGACAAGAAAAGACAAGAAAATACAAGACAAGACAACTTGTCAAGACAAGACAAGACAACTTGTCAAGACAAGACAAGACAACTTGTCAAGACAAGACAAGACTAGACAAGACAAGACAAGGCAAGACAAGACAAGACAAGACAAGACAAGACAAGAAAAGACAAGACAAGACAAGACAAGACAAGACAAGACAAGACAAGACAAGACAAGACAAAACAAGACAAGACAAGACAAGACAAGACAAGAAAAGAAAAGACAAGACAAGACAAGACAACTTGCCAAGACAAGCCAACTCGTCAAGACAAGACAAGACAACTTGTAAAGACAAGACAAAACAAGACAAGACAAGACAAGACAAGACAAGAAATGACAAGACGAGAAAAGACAAGACAAGTAAAGAAAACACAAGACAAGACAAGACAACTTGTCAAAACAAGACGAGACAACTTGTCAAGACAAGACAACACAACTTGTCAAGACAAGACAAGACAACTTGTCAAGACAAGACAAGACAAGACAAGGCAAGACAAGACAAGACAAGACAAGACAAGACAAGACAAGACAAGACAAGACAAGACAAGACAAGAAAAGAAAAGAAAAGGCAAGACAAGACAAGACAAGGCAAGGCAAGGCAAGACAAGACGACACGAGACGCGACGAGACGAGACTAGACGAGACGAGACTAGACAAGACAACACAACACAAGACCAGAAAAGGCAAGACAAGACAAGATAAGGCGAGGCAAGACAAGACAAGACAAGACAAGACAAGACAAGACAAGACAAGACAAGACAAGACAAGACAAGACAAGACAAGAAAAGAAAAGACAAGACAAGACAAGACAACTTGTCAAGACAAGCGAACTTGTAAAGACAAGACAAGACAACACAAGACAAGACAAGTCAAGACAAGACAAGACAAGACAATAAAAGACAAGACCAGACAACTTGTCAAGACAAGACAACTTGTCAAGACAAGACAACTTGTAAAGACAAGACAAGACAAGACAAGATAAGACAACTTGTAAAGACAAGACAAGACAAGACAAGACAAGACAAGACAAGACAAGACAAGACAAGGCAAGACAAGACAAGACAACTTGTCAAGACAACTCAAGACAAGACCAGACAAGACAAGACAAGATAAGAAAATAAAACTTGTCAAGACAAGACAAGACAACTTGTCAAGACAAGACAAGACAAGACAAGAAAAGAAAAGACAAGACAAGACAAGAAAAGACAAGACAAGAAAAGACAAGAAAAGACAAGACAAGACAACTTGTCAAGACAAGACAAGACAACTTGTCAAGACAAGACAAGACAACTTGTCAAGACAAGACAAGACTAGACAAGACAAGACAAGGCAAGACAAGACAAGACAAGACAAGACAAGACAAGACAAGACAAGACAAGACAAGAAAAGACAAGACAAGACAAGACAAGACAAGACAAGACAAGACAAGACAAGACAAGACAAGACAAGACAAGACAAGACAAGAAAAGAAAAGAAAAGAAAAGAAAAGACAAGACAAGGCAAGACAAAACAAGACAAGAAAAGACAAGACAAAACAAAACAACGCAAGAGAGGACAATATAAGAAAAGACAAGACAAGAAAAGACAAGACAATATAACTTGTCAAGACAAGACAAGATAAGACAAGACAAGATAAGGCAACTTGTCAAGACAAGACAAGAAAAGACAAGACAAGACAAGACAAGAAAAGGCAAGACAAAACAAGACAAGACAAGACAAGACAAGACAAGACAGGACAAGACAACTTGTCAAGACAAGCCAACTTGTCAAGACAAGACAACTTGTCAAGACAAGACAACTTGTCAAGACAAGACAACTTGTCAAGACAAGACAACTTGTAAAGACAAGACAAGACAAGACAAGACAAGACAAGACAAGACAAGTCAAGTCAAGACAAGACAAGGCAAGACAAGATAAGCCAAGAAAAGAAAATACAAGATAAGAGAAGACAAGACAAGAAAAGAAAAGATAAGACAAGACAAGACAACTTGTAAAGACAAGACAAGACAACTTGTCAAGACAAGACAAGACAACTTGTCAAGACAAGACAAGGCAAGACAAGACAAGACAAGACAAGACAAGACAAGACAAGACAAGGCAACTTGTCAAGACAAGCCAACTTGTCAGTCAAGACAAGACAACTTGTAAAGACAAGACAAGACAAGACAAGACAAGACAAGACAAGACAAGACAAGACAACTTGTCAACACAAGACAACTTGTCAAGATAAGCCAACTTGTGAAGACAAGACAACTTGTCATGACAAGACAACTTGTAAAGACAAGACAAGACAAGACAAGCCAAGATAAGACAAACCAAGACAAGTCAAGACAAGACAACACAAGACAAGATAAGCCAAGAAAAGAAAATACAAGATAAGACAAGACAACTTGTCAAAACAAGACAAGACAAGACAAGACAAGACAAGACAAGAAAAGACAAGACAAGAAAGGCAAGACAAGAAAAGAAAAGACAAGATAAGACAAGACAACTTGTAAAGACAAGACAAGACAACTTGTCAAGACAAGACAAGACAACTTGTCAAGACAAGACAAGACAAGACAAGACAAGACAAGGCAAGGGAAGACAAGACAAGACAAGACAAGTAAACACAAGACCAGACACCTTTTTAAGACAAGACAACTTGTCAAGACAAGACAACTTGTCAAGACAAGACAAGTTGTCAAGACAAGGCAAGGCAAGATAAGACAGGTAAAGACAAGACCAGACAACTTTTTAAGACAAGACAACTTGCCAAGACAAGACAACTTGTCAAGACAAGACAACTTGTCAAGACAAGACAACTTGTAAAGACAAGACAAGACAACTTGTAAAGACAAGACAAGACAACTTGTCAAGACAAGACAAATTGTCAAGACAAGACAACTTGTAAAGACAAGACAAGACAAGACAAGACAAGACAAGGAAAGACAAGACAAGTCAAGACAAGAAAAGAAAAGACAAGACAAGACAACTTGTCAAGACAAGACAAGCCAAGACAAGAAAAGACAAGACAAGACTAGACAAGACAAGAAAAGAAAAGACAAGACAAGAAAAGACATGACAAGACAAGAAAAGAAAAGACAAGACAAGACAACTTGTCAAGACAAGACAAGTTGTCAAGACAAGGCAAGGCAAGATAAGACAGGTAAAGACAAGACCAGACAACTTTTTAAGACAAGACAACTTGTCAAGACAAGACAACTTGTCAAGATAAGACAACTTGTCAAGACAAGACAACTTGTAAAGACAAGACAAGACAACTTGTCAAGACAAGACGAGACAACTTGTCAAGACAAGACAAGACAACTTGTCAAGACAAGACAAGACAAGGCAAGACAAGACAAGACAAGACAAGACAAGAAAAGACAAGACAAGACAACTTGTCAAGACAAGCCAACTTGTCAAGACAAGACAAGACAACTTGTCAAGACAAGACAAGACAAGACAAGACAACTTGTCAAGAAAAGAAAAGAAAAGACAAGTCAAGACAAGACTAGGCAAGACAAGAAAAGAAAAGACAAGACAAGAAAATACAAGACAAGACAAGAAAAGAAAAGACAAGACAAGACAAGACAACATGTCTAGACAAGGCAAGTCAAGACAAGGCAAGGCGAGACAAGACGAGACGAGACGAGACAAGACAAGACAAGTAAACACAAGACCAGACACCTTTTTAAGACAAGACAACTTGTCAAGACAAGACAACTTGTCAAGACAAGACAAGTTGTCAAGACAAGGCAAGGCAAGATAAGACAGGTAAAGACAAGACCAGACAACTTTTTAAGACAAGACAACTTGCCAAGACAAGACAACTTGTCAAGACAAGACAACTTGTCAAGACAAGACAACTTGTAAAGACAAGACAAGACAACTTGTAAAGACAAGACAAGACAACTTGTCAAGACAAGACAAATTGTCAAGACAAGACAACTTGTAAAGACAAGACAAGACAAGACAAGACAAGACAAGACAAGACAAGACAAGACAAGACAAGACAACTTGTCAAGACAAGACAACTTGTCAAGACAAGACAACTTGTGAAGACAAGACAACTTGTCATGACAAGACAACTTGTAAAGACAAGACAAGACAAGACAAGACAAGACAAGACAAGACAAGACAAGACAAGTCAAGACAAGACAAGACAAGACAAGATAAGCCAAGAAAAGAAAATACAAGATAAGACAAGACAACTTGTCAAAACAAGACAAGACAAGAAAAGACAAGACAAGACAAGACAAGACAAGACAAGACAAGAAAAGACAAGACAAGAAAGGCAAGACAAGAAAAGAAAAGACAAGATAAGACAAGACAACTTGTAAAGACAAGACAACTTGTCAAGACAAGACAAGACAACTTGTCAAGACAAGACAAGACAAGACAAGACAAGACAAGGCAAGGCAAGGGAAGACAAGACAAGACAAGACAAGTAAACACAAGACCAGACACCTTTTTAAGACAAGACAACTTGTCAAGACAAGACAACTTGTCAAGACAAGACAAGTTGTCAAGACAAGGCAAGGCAAGATAAGACAGGTAAAGACAAGACCAGACAACTTTTTAAGACAAGACAACTTGTCAAGACAAGACAACTTGTCAAGACAAGACAACTTGTCAAGACAAGACAACTTGTAAAGACAAGACAAGACAACTTGTAAAGACAAGACAAGACAACTTGTCAAGACAAGACAAATTGTCAAGACAAGACAACTTGTAAAGACAAGACAAGACAAGACAAGACAAGACAAGGAAAGACAAGACAAGACAAGACAAGAAAAGAAAAGACAAGACAAGACAACTTGTCAAGACAAGACAAGCCAAGACAAGAAAAGACAAGAAAAGACAAGACAAGACTAGACAAGACAAGAAAAGAAAAGACAAGACAAGAAAAGACATGACAAGACAAGAAAAGAAAAGACAAGACAAGACAACTTGTCAAGACAAGACAAGGCAAGACAAGGCAAGGCAAGACAAGACAAGTCAAGACAAGACAAGACAACTAAGACAAGACAAGACAAGACAAGACAAGTCAAGACAAGACAACGTCAAGACAAGACAACGTCAAGACAAGACAACTTGTCAAGACAAGACAACTTGTCAAGACAAGACAAGACAACTTGTCAAGACAAGACAAGACAACTTGTCAAGACAAGACAAGACAACTTGTCAAGACAAGACAAGACAAGACAAGACAAGACAAGACAAGACAAGACAAGACAAGACAAGACAAGACAAGACAAGACAAGACAAGAAAAGACAAGACAAGACAACTTGTCAAGACAAGCCAACTTGTCAAGACAAGACAAGACAACTTGTCAAGACAAGACAAGACAAGACAAGACAACGTCAAGAAAAGACAAGAAAAGACAAGACAAGACAAGACAAGGCAAGACAAGAAAAGAAAAGACAAGACAAGAAAAGACAAGACAAGACAAGAAAAGAAAAGACAAGACAAGACAAGACAACTTGTCAAGACAAGACAAGACAAGACAAGACAAGACAAGACAAGACAAGACAAGACAAGACAAGACAAGACAAGTAAAGACAAGACCAGACAACTTTTTAAGACAAGACAACTTGTCAAGACAAGACAACTTGTCAAGACAAGACAACTTGTCAAGACAAGGCAAGGCAAGACAAGACAGGTAAAGACAAGACAAGACAACTAAGACAAGACAACTTGTCAAGACAAGACAACTTGTCAAGACAAGACAAGACAAGACAAGACAGGTAAAGACAAGACAAGACAACAAGACAAGACAACTTGTCAAGACAAGACAACTTGTCAAGACAAGACAACTTGTCAAGACAAGACAACTTGTCAAGACAAGACAACTTGTAAAGACAAGACAAGACAACTTGTCAAGACAAGACAAATTGTCAAGACAAGACAACTTGTAAAGACAAGACAAGACAAGACAAGACAAGACAAGGAAAGACAAGACAAGTCAAGACAAGAAAAGAAAAGACAAGACAAGACAACTTGTCAAGACAAGACAAGCCAAGACAAGACAAGACAAGACAAGACAAGACAAGACAAGACAAGACAAGAAAAGAAAAGACAAGACAAGAAAAGACAAGACAAGACAAGAAAAGAAAAGACAAGACAAGACAACTTGTCAAGACAAGGCAAGGCAAGGCAAGGCAAGACAAGACAAGACAAGTAAAGACAAGACAAGACAACAAGACAAGACAACTTGTCAAGACAAGACAACTTGTCAAGACAAGACAACTTGTCAAGACAAGACAACTTGTCAAGACAAGACAACTTGTCAAGACAAGACAACTTGTAAAGACAAGACAAGACAACTTGTCAAGACAAGACAAGACAACTTGTCAAGACAAGACAAGACAACTTGTCAAGACAAGACAAGACAAGACAAGACAAGACAAGACAAGACAAGACAAGACAAGACAAGACAAGACAAGACAAGACAAGACAAGACAAGACAAGAAAAGACAAGACAAGACAACTTGTCAAGACAAGACAACTTGTCAAGACAAGACAAGACAACTTGTCAAGACAAGACAAGACAAGACAAGACAAGACAAGACAAGAAAAGAAAAGACAAGACAAGACAAGACAAGACAAGACAAGAAAAGAAAAGACAAGACAAGAAAAGACAAGACAAGACAAGAAAAGAAAAGACAAGACAAGACAAGACAACTTGTCAAGACAAGGCAAGACAAGACAAGGCAAGGCAAGACAAGACAAGACAAGACAAGACAAGACAAGACAAGAAAAGACAAGACAAGACAACAAGACAAGACAACTTGTCAAGACAAGACAACTTGTCAAGACAAGACAAGGTCAAGACAAGACAAGACAAGACAAGAACAAGAAAAGACAAGACAAGACAACTAAGACAAGACAACTTGTCAAGACAAGACAACTTGTCAAGACAAGACAACTTGTCAAGACAAGACAAGACAACTTGTCAAGACAAGACAAGACAAGACAAGACAACTTGTCAAGACAAGACAAGACAAGACAAGACAAGACAAGACAAGGCAAGACAAGAAAAGAAAAGACAAGACAAGAAAAGACAAGACAAGACAAGAAAAGAAAAGACAAGACAAGACAAGACAACTTGTCAAGACAAGGCAAGACAAGACAAGGCAAGACAAGACAAGACAAGACAAGACAAGACAAGACAAGACAAGAAAGACAAGACAAGACAACAAGACAAGACAATGTCAAGACAAGACAACTTGTCAAGACAAGACAAGGTCAAGACAAGACAAGACAAGACAAGACAAGAAAAGACAAGACAAGACAACAAGACAAGACAACTTGACAAGACAAGACAACTTGTCAAGACAAGACAACTTGTCAAGACAAGACAACTTGTAAAGACAAGACAAGACAACTTGTAAAGACAAGACAAGACAACTTGTCAAGACAAGACAAATGTAAAGACAAGACAACTTGTAAAGACAAGACAAGACAAGACAAGACAAGGAAAGACAAGACAAGACAAGACAAGAAAAGAAAAGACAAGACAAGACAACTTGTCAAGACAAGACAAGACAAGACAAGAAAAGACAAGACAAGACAAGACAAGACAAGACAAGAAAAGACAAGACAAGAAAAGACAAGACAAGACAAGAAAAGACAAGACAAGACAAGACAACTTGTCAAGACAAGACAAGGTCAAGACAAGGCAAGACAAGACAAGACAGGTAAAGACAAGACAAGACAACAAGACAAGACAACTTGTCAAGACAAGACAACTTGTCAAGACAAGACAACTTGTCAAGACAAGACAACTTGTCAAGACAAGACAAGACAACTTGTCAAGACAAGACAAGACAACTTGTCAAGACAAGACAAGACAACTTGTCAAGACAAGACAAGACAAGACAAGACAAGACAAGACAAGACAAGACAAGAAAAGACAAGACAAGACAACTTGTCAAGACAAGACAACTTGTCAAGACAAGACAAGACAACTTGTCAAGACAAGACAAGACAACTTGTCAAGACAAGACAAGACAAGACAAGACAAGACAAGACAAGACAAGACAAGAAAAGAAAAGACAAGACAAGACAAGAAAAGACAAGACAAGACAAGAAAAGAAAAGACAAGACAAGACAAGACAACTTGTCAAGACAAGGCAAGACAAGACAAGACAAGACAAGACAAGACAAGACAAGACAAGACAAGACAAGACAAGACAAGACAAGACAAGACAAGACAAGACAAGACAAGGCAAGACAAGGCAACACAAGGAAAGGCAAGGCAAGACAAGACAAGGCAAGACAAGACAAAACAAAACAAGACAAGACAAGACAAGACAAGACAAGACAAGACAAGAAAAGAAAAGACAAGACAAGACAAGACAACTTGTCAAGACAAGACAACTTGTCAAGACAAGACAAGACAACTTGTAAAGACAAGACAAAACAAGACAAGACAAGAAAAGACAAGACAAGACAAGACAATAAATGACAAGACAAGAAAAGACAAGACAAGACAAGAAAAGTAAAGACAAGACAAGACAAGACAACTTGTCAAGACAAGACGAGAGAACTTGTCAAGACAAGACAAGACAACTTGTCAAGACAAGACAAGACAACTTGTCAAGACAAGACAAGACAAGACAAGACAAGACAAGACAAGACAAGACAAGACAAGACAAGACAAGACAAGACAAGACAAGACAAGACAAGACAAGACAAGACAAGACAAGACAAGACCAGAAAAGGTAAGACAAGACAAGACAAGACAAGACAAGACAAGACAAGACAGGGCAAGACAAGGAAAGGCAAGGCAAGACAAGACAAGACAAGACAAGACAAGACAAGACAAGACAAGACAAGACAAGACAAAACAAAACAAGACAAGACAAGACAAGAAAAGAAAAGACAAGACAAGACAACTTGTCAAGACAAGACAACTTGTCAAGACAAGACAAGACAACTTGTCAAGACAAGACAAGACAAGACAAGACAAGACAAGACAAGAAATGACAAGACAAGAAAAGACAAGACAAGAAAAGAAAACACAAGACAAGACAAGACAACTTGTCAAAACAAGACGAGACAACTTGTCAAGACAAGACAAGACAACTTGTCAAGACAAGACAAGACAAGACAACTTGTCAAGACAAGACAAGACAAGACAAGGCAAGACAAGACAAGACCAGAAAAGAAAAGAAAAGAAAAGGCAAGACAAGGCAAGACAAGACAAGACAAGACAAGGCAAGGCAAGGCAAGACGACACGAGACGAGACGAGACTAGACGAGACGAGACGAGACTAGACAAGGCAAGACAAGACAAGACCAGAAAAGGCAAGACAAGACAAGACTTGCCTCACCTTGTCTTGACAAGGCGAGGCAAGGCAAGACAAGACAAGACAAGACAAGACAAGACAAGACAAGACAAGACAGACAAGACAAGACAAGACAAGACAAGACAAGACAAGACAAGACAAGACAAGACAAGACAAGACAAGACAAGACAAGACAAGAAAAGAAAAGACAAGACAAGAAAACTTGTCAAGACAAGCGAACTTGTAAAGACAAGACAAGACAACACAAGACAAGACAAGTCAAGAAAAGACAAGACAAGACAAGAAAAGACAAGACCAGACAACTTGTCAAGACAAGACAACTTGTCAAGACAAGACAACTTGTAAATACAAGACAAGACAAGACAAGATAAGACAACTTGTAAAGACAAGACAAGACAAGACAAGACAAGACAAGACAAGACAAGACAAGACAAGACAAAACAAAACAAGACAAGACAAGACACAAGACAAGACAAGACAAGACAAGACAAGACAAGACAAGACAAGACAAGACAAACAAGACAAGACAAGACAAGAAAGGCAAGACAAGACAAGACAAGACAAGAAACGAAAAGACAAGATAAGACAACTATGTCAAGACAAGACAAGGCAACTTGTCAAGACCAGACAACTTGTCAAGACCAGACAACTTGTCAAGACCAGACAACTTGTCAAGACAAGACAAGACAAGACAAACTTGACAAGACAAGACAAGACAAGAGACAAGACAAGACAAGACAAGAGAAAGAAGAAGACAAGAGAAAGACAAGAAAAGACAAGACAAGGACATGTACAAGACAAGACAAGACAACTTGTCCAAGACAAGACAAGACAACTTGTCAAGACAAGACAAGACAAGACAACTTGTCAAGACAAGACAAGACAAGACAACTTGTCAAGACAAGACAAAGACAAGACTAGACAAGACAAGACAAGACAAGACTAGACAAGACAAGAAAAGAAAAGACAAGAAAAGAAAAGACAAGACAAGACAAGAAAAGAAAAGACAACACAACACAACACAACACAACACAAGACAAGAAAAGAAAAGAAAAGACAAGACAAGACAAGACAAAACAAAACAAGACAAGACAAGACAAAACAAAACAAAATAAGGCAAGAGAGGACAATATAAGAAAAGACAAGACAAGAAAAGACAAGACAACTATAACTTGTCAAGACAAGACAAAATAAGACAAGACAAGATAAGACAACTTGTCAAGACAAGACAAGAAAGACAGACAAGACAAGACAAGACAAACAAGACAAGACAAGGCAAAGACAAGAAACAAAGACAAGACAAGAACAAGACAAGAACAAGACAAGACAAGCAAGACAAGACAAGACAAGACAACTTGTCAAGAACAAGACAACATTACAAGACAAGACAAGACAAGACAAGACAACTTGTAAAGAAAAGACAAGACAAGACAAGACAAGACAAGACAAGACAAGACAAGACAAGACAAAAGAACAAGACAGACAAGCCAAGAAAAGAAAATACAAGATCAAGACAAGACAAGCCAAGACAAGACAATATAGACAAGACCAAGACAAGGACAACTTGTCCCAAAAGACAAGAAAAGGACAAGACAAGACAAGAAAAAAGATAAGACAAGACAAGACAACTTGTAAAGACAAGACAAGACAACTTGTCAAGACAAGACAAGGACAAGACAAGACAAGACAAGACAAGACAAGACAAGAACAAACAAGACAAGACAAGACAAAGGAACTTGTCAAGACAAGACAACTTGGTATCACGACAAGACAAGACAAACTTGTAAGACAAGACAAGACCAAGACAAGACAAACAAGACAAGACAAGACAAGACAAGACAAGACAAGAAAAGACAAGACACGCTTGTCAAGACAAGACAAATAAGACAAACAAGAAAACAACTTGTACCAAGACAAGAACAAGACCAACTTGTCAATAACAAGACAAGACAAGACAAGACAAGACAAGACAACAAGACAAGACAAGACAAGACAAGACCAAGACAAGTCAAGACAAGACAAGACAAGACAGAAGACCAGACAAGAAAAGAAAAGAACAAGACAAAACAAGACAAGACAAGACAACTTGTCAAGACAAGACAAGACAAGACAAGACAAGACAAGACAAGACAAGACAAGACAAGACAAGACAAGAACAAGAAAGACAAGAACAAGGACAAGACAAGACAAGAAAACACAAGACAGGACACCTTTTTAAGGACAAGACAACTTGTCAAGACAAGACAACTTGTCAAGACAAGACAAGTTGTAAAGACAAGGCAAGACAAGACAAGACAGTAAAGACAAGACAAGACAAGAACAACACCTTTTTAAGACAAGAAACTGTCCAAGACAAGACAACTTGTCAAGACAAGACAAGACAAGACAAGACAAGACAAGACAAAGACAAGACAAGACAACTTTGTTAAAGACAAGACAGTACTACTAGTCAAGACAAGACAAAATTGTTAAGACAAGACAACTTGTAAAGACAAGACTAGACAACTTGTAAAGACAAGACAAGACAGTTGACAAGACAAGAAGAACAAGACAAGACAACTTGTAAAGACAAGACAAGACAAGACAAGACAAGACAAGGAAAGACAAGACAAGTCAAGACAAGAAAAGAAAAGACAAGACAAGACAACTTGTCAAGACAAGACAAGACTACTTGTCAAGACAAGACAAGACAACTTGTCAAGACAAGACAAACAAGACAAGACAACTTGTCAAGACAAGACAAGCCAAGACAAGACAAGACAAGACAAGACTAGACAAGACAAGACAAGACAAGAAAAGACAAGACAAGAAAAGACAAGACAAGACAAGACAAGACAAGACAAACAGACACAAAGACAAGGACCAAGGCTAAGCAAGACATGAAACAAGACAAGACAAGACAAGAAACGTTGAAAAGACCAGGAAAAAAGACAACTTGACAAGACAAGACCAAGACTAACTTGTCAAGACAAGGCAAGACAACTGCCAAGACAAGACAAGACAAGGACCAAGACAACTGTCAAGACAAGACAAGACAAGACAAGACAAGACAAGACAAGACTAAGACAAGACAAGACAAGACAAGACAAGACAAGACCAAGACAAGAAAAACTTGTCAAGACACAGACAAGACAAGAAAAAGACAAGACAAGAAAGAAGACAAAAAGACAGAAAAAAAAACAAGACAAGCAAGAACAACTTGTACAAGACAAGACAAGACAACTTGTCAAGACAAGACAAGACAAGACAAGACAAGACAAGCAAGAAAGACAAGAGACAAGACAAGACAAGACAAGACAAGAAAAGACAATAAGACAACGTCAAGACAAGACAAGACCAACACCAGACAAGACAAGACAAGACAACAGATCAAGACAAGACAGACAAGACAAGACAAGCTAACAAGACAAGACAAGAAAAGCTCAAGACAAGACAAAACAAAAAACAGGACAAAAAAGAGGACACTATAAGAAAAGACAAGACAAGAAAAAGACAAGACAATTGTAACTTGTCTAAGACAAGACAAGACAAGACAAGACAAGGATAAGACAAACTTGTCAAGACAAGACAAGAAAAGACAAGACAAGACAAGACAAGACAAGGACCAAGACAATGACAAGACAAGACAAGACAAGACAAGACAAGACCCAAAAGAAAAGACAAGACAAGACAAGACAACTTGTCAAGACAAGCCAACATTGACCAAGACAAAAGCAACTTGTCAAGACAAGACAACTTGTCAAGACAAGACAACTTGAAACAAGACAAGACAAAGACAAGACAAGACAAGACAAGACAAGTCAAGTCAAGACAAGACAAAAGACAAGACAAGAGAAGAAAGCCAAGAAAAGAAAAATACAAGATAAGACAAGACAAGACAAGAAAAGAAAAATAAGACAAGACAAGAAAAAGACAAGAAGACAACTTGTCAAGACAAGAGAAAGACAAGGGACAAGACAAGACAAGACAAACTTTTAAAGACAAGACAAACAAGACTTGTCAAAGACAAGACAAGACAAGACAAGACAAGACAAGACAAGACAAGACAAGACAAAGACAAAGACAAGGCAACTTGTCAAGACAAGACAAGACAAGACAAGACAAGGTAAAGACAAGACCAAGACCAAGACAAGAACAACTTGTCAAGACAAGACAACTTGTTCAAGACAAGACAAGACAAGACAAGACAACTTGTCAAGACAAGACAAGACAAGACAAGACAAGACAAGACAAGACAAGACAAGACAAGACAAGACAAGACAAGACAAGACAAGACAAGACAAGACAAGACAAGACAAGAAAAGAAAAGAAAAGAAAAGGCAAGACAAGACAAGACAAGACAAGGCAAGGCAAGGCAAGACAAGACGACACGAGACGAGACGAGACGAGACTAGACGAGACGAGACTAGACAAGACAAGACAAGACAAGACCAGAAAAGGCAAGACAAGACAAGACAAGGCGAGGCAAGACAAGACAAGACAAGACAAGACAAGACAAGACAAGACAAGACAAGACAAGACAAGACAAGAAAAGAAAAGACAAGACAAGACAACTTGTCAAGACAAGCGAACTTGTAAAGACAAGACAAGACAACACAAGACAAGACAAGTCAAGAAAAGACAAGACAAGACAAGAAAAGACAAGACCAGACAACTTGTCAAGACAAGACAACTTGTCAAGACAAGACAACATGTAAAGACAAGACAAGACAAGATAAGACAACTTGTAAAGACAAGACAAGACAAGACAAGACAAGACAAGACAAGACAAGACAAGAGAAAGGCAAGACAAAACAAGACAAGACAAGACAAGAAACGAAAAGACAAGACAAGACAACTTGTCAAGACAAGACAAGGCAACTTGTCAAGACCAGACAACTTGTCAAGACAAGACAAGACAAGACAACTTGTCAAGACAAGACAAGACAAGACAAGACAAGACAAGAGAAGTCAAGACAAGGCAAGACAAGACAAGACAACTTGTCAAGACAACTCAAGACAAGACCAGACAAGACAAGACAAGACAAGACAAGAAAAGACAACTTGTCAAGACAAGACAAGACAACTTGTCAAGACAAGACAACTTGTCAAGACAAGACAAGACAAGACAAGACAAGAAAAGACAAGACAAGACAAGAAAAGACAAGACAAGAAAAGACAAGACAAGACAAGACAAGACAACTTGTCAAGACAAGACAAGACAACTTGTCAAGACAAGACAAGACAACTTGTCAAGACAAGACAAGACTAGACAAGACAAGACAAGGCAAGACAAGACAAGACAAGACAAGACAAGACAAGACAAGACAAGACAAGAAAAGACAAGACAAGACAAGACAAGACAAGACAAGACAAGACAAGACAAGACAAGACAAGACAAGACAAGACAAGACAAGACAAGACAAGACAAGAAAAGAAAAGAAAAGAAAAGAAAAGACAAGACAAGACAAGACAAAACAAGACAAGAAAAGACAAGACAAAACAAAACAACGCAAGAGAGGACAATATAAGAAAAGACAAGACAAGAAAAGACAAGACAATATAACTTGTCAAGACAAGACAAAATAAGACAAGACAAGATAAGACAACTTGTCAAGACAAGACAAGAAAAGACAAGACAAGACAAGACAAGACAAGACAAGGCAAGACAAAACAAGACAAGACAAGACAAGACAAGACAAGACAAGACAACTTGTCAAGACAAGCCAACTTGTCAAGACAAGACAACTTGTCAAGACAAGACAACTTGTCAAGACAAGACAACTTGTAAAGACAAGACAAGACAAGACAAGACAAGACAAGTCAAGACAAGACAAGACAAGGCAAGACAAGACAAGACAAGAAAAGAAAAGACAAGACAAGACAAGACAAGACAAGAAAAGAAAAGATAAGACAAGACAAGACAACTTGTAAAGACAAGACAAGACAACTTGTCAAGACAAGACAAGACAACTTGTCAAGACAAGACAAGACAAGACAAGACAAGACAAGACAAGACAAGACAAGACAAGACAAGACAAGACAAGACGAGACAAGACAAGACAAGACAAGACGAGACTAGACAAGACAAGACAAGACAAGACAAGAAAAGACAAGACAAGACAAGACAAGACAAGACAAGACAAGACAAGACAAGACAAGACAAGGAAAGGCAAGGCAAGACAAGACAAGACAAGACAAGACAAGACAAGACAAGACAAGACAAGACAAGACAAACAAAACAAGACAAGACAAGACAAGAAAAGAAAAGACAAGACAAGAAAACTTGTCAAGACAAGACAACTTGTCAAGACAAGACAAGACAACTTGTCAAGACAAGACAAGACAAGACAAGACAAGACAAGACAATAAAAGACAAGACAAGAAAAGACAAGACAAGAAAAGAAAACACAAGACAAGACAAGACAACTTGTCAAAACAAGACGAGACAACTTGTCAAGACAAGACAAGACAACTTGTCAAGACAAGACAAGACAAGACAACTTGTCAAGGCAAGACAAGACAAGACAAGGCAAGACAAGACAAGACAAGACAAGACAAGACAAGACAAGACAAGACAAGACAAGACAAGACAAGACAAGACAAGACAAGACAAGACAAGACAAGACAAGACAAGACAAGACAAGACAAGACAAGACAAGACAAGAAAAGAAAAGAAAAGAAAAGGCAAGACAAGACAAGACAAGACAAGGCAAGGCAAGGCAAGACAAGACGACACGAGACGAGACAAGACGAGACTAGACGAGACGAGACTAGACAAGACAAGACAAGACAAGACCAGAAAAGGCAAGACAAGACAAGACAAGGCGAGGCAAGACAAGACAAGACAAGACAAGACAAGACAAGACAAGACAAGACAAGACAAGACAAGACAAGAAAAGAAAAGACAAGACAAGACAAGACAACTTGTCAAGACAAGCGAACTTGTAAAGACAAGACAAGACAACACAAGACAAGACAAGTCAAGACAAGACAAGACAAGACAAGAAAAGACAAGACCAGACAACTTGTCAAGACAAGACAACTTGTCAAGACAAGACAACTTGTAAAGACAAGACAAGACAAGATAAGACAACTTGTAAAGACAAGACAAGACAAGACAAGACAAGACAAGACAAGACAAGAGAAAGGCAAGACAAAACAAGACAAGACAAGACAAGAAAAGAAAGGACAAGACAAGTCAACTTGTCAAGACAAGACAAGGCAACTTGTCAAGACCAGACAACTTGTCAAGACAAGACAAGACAAGACAACTTGTCAAGACAAGACAAGACAAGACAAGACAAGACAAGACAAGAGAAGTCAAGACAAGGCAAGACAAGACAAGACAACTTGTCAAGACAACTCAAGACAAGACCAGACAAGACAAGACAAGACAAGATAAGAAAATAAAACTTGTCAAGACAAGACAATACAACTTGTCAAGACAATACAACTTGTCAAGACAAGACAAGACAAGACAAGAAAAGAAAAGACAAGAGAAGACAAGAAAAGACAAGACAAGAAAAGACAAGACAAGACAAGACAAGACAACTTGTCAAGACAAGACAAGACAACTTGTCAAGACAAGACAAGACAACTTGTCAAGACAAGACAAGACTAGACAAGACAAGACAAGACAAGACAAGACAAGACAAGACAAGACAAGACAAGACAAGACAAGACAAGACAAGAAAAGACAAGACAAGACAAGACAAGACAAGACAAGACAAGACAAGACAAGACAAGACAAGACAAGACAAGACAAGACAAGACAAGACAAGACAAGACAAGACAAGACAAGAAAAGAAAAGAAAAGAAAAGACAAGACAAGACAAGGCAAGACAAAACAAGACAAGACAAGACAAGACAAAACAAAACAAGGCAAGAGAGGACAATATAAGAAAAGACAAGACAAGAAAAGACAAGACAATATAACTTGTCAAGACAAGACAAAATAAGACAAGACAAGATAAGACAACTTGTCAAGACAAGACAAGAAAAGACAAGACAAGACAAGACAAGACAAGACAAGGCAAGACAAAACAAGACAAGACAAGACAAGACAAGACAAGACAAGACAACTTGTCAAGACAAGACAACTTGTCAAGACAAGACAACTTGTCAAGACAAGACAACTTGTCAAGACAAGACAACTTGTAAAGACAAGACAAGACAAGACAAGACAAGACAAGACAAGACAAGACAAGACAAGACAAGACAAGATAAGCCAAGAAAAGAAAATACAAGATAAGACAAGACAAGACAAGAAAAGAAAAGATAAGACAAGACAAGACAACTTGTAAAGACAAGACAAGACAACTTGTCAAGACAAGACAAGACAACTTGTCAAGACAAGACAAGGCAAGACAAGACAAGACAAGACAAGACAAGACAAGACAAGACAAGGCAACTTGTCAAGACAAGCCAACTTGTCAGTCAAGACAAGACAAGTTGTAAAGACAAGACAAGACAAGACAAGACAAGACAAGACAAGAGAAGACAAGACAAGAGAAGACAAGACAACTTGTCAACACAAGACAACTTGTCAAGATAAGCCAACTTGTGAAGACAAGACAACTTGTCATGACAAGACAACTTGTAAAGACAAGACAAGACAAGACAAGACAAGCCAAGATAAGACAAACCAAGACAAGTCAAGACAAGACAACACAAGACAAGATAAGCCAAGAAAAGAAAATACAAGATAAGACAAGACAACTTGTCAAAACAAGACAAGACAAGACAAGACAAGACAAGACAAGACAAGACAAGACAAGAAAAGACAAGACAAGAAAGGCAAGACAAGAAAAGAAAAGACAAGATAAGACAAGACAACTTGTAAACACAAGACCAGACACCTTTTTAAGACAAGACAACTTGTCAAGACAAGACAACTTGTCAAGACAAGACAAGTTGTCAAGACAAGGCAAGGCAAGATAAGACAGGTAAAGACAAGACCAGACAACTTTTTAAGACAAGACAACTTGTCAAGACAAGACAAGTTGTCAAGACAAGGCAAGGCAAGATAAGACAGGTAAAGACAAGACCAGACAACTTTTTAAGACAAGACAACTTGTCAAGACAAGACAACTTGTCAAGACAAGACAACTTGTCAAGACAAGACAACTTGTAAAGACAAGACAAGACAACTTGTAAAGACAAGACAAGACAACTTGTCAAGACAAGACAAATTGTCAAGACAAGACAACTTGTAAAGACAAGACAAGACAAGACAAGACAAGACAAGGAAAGACAAGACAAGTCAAGACAAGAAAAGACAAGACAAGACAAGACAACTTGTCAAGACAAGACAAGCCAAGACAAGAAAAGACAAGACAAGACTAGACAAGACAAGAAAAGAAAAGACAAGACAAGAAAAGACAAGACAAGACAAGAAAAGAAAAGACAAGACAAGACAACTTGTCAAGACAAGACAAGGCAAGACAAGGCAAGAAAAGACAAGACAAGACAAGAAAAGGAAAGACAAGACAAGACAAGACAAGACAACTTGTCAAGACAAGGCAAGGCAACACAAGGAAAGGCAAGGCAAGACAAGACAAGACAAGACAAGACAAGACAAGACAAGACAAGACAAGACAAGACAAGACAAGACAAGACAAGACAAGACAAGACAAGAAAAGACAAGAAAAGACAAGACAAGACAACTTGTCAAGACAAGACAAGACAACTTGTCAAGACAAGACAAGACAACTTGTCAAGACAAGACAAGACAAGACAAGACAAGACAAGACAAGACAAGACAAGACAAGACAAGAAAAGACAAGACAAGACAAGAAAAGACAAGACAAGACAAGACAAGACAAGACAAGAAAAGAAAAGAAAAGACAAGACAAGACAAGACAAGGCAAGACAAAACAAGACAAGACAAGACAAGACAAAACAAAACAACGCAAGAGAGGACAATATAAGAAAAGACAAGACAAGAAAAGACAAGACAATATAACTTGTCAAGACAAGACAAGATAAGACAAGACAAGATAAGGCAACTTGTCAAGACAAGACAAGAAAAGACAAGACAAGACAAGACAAGACAAGACAAGGCAAGACAAAACAAGACAAGACAAGACAAGACAAGACAAGACAAGACAAGACAAGACAACTTGTCAAGACAAGACAACTTGTCAAGACAAGACAACTTGTCAAGACAAGACAAGTCAAGACAAGACAACTTGTAAAGACAAGACAAGACAAGACAAGACAAGACAAGACAAGACAAGACAAGACAAGACAAGACAAGGCAAGACAAGATAAGCCAAGAAAAGAAAATACAAGACAAGACAAGACAAGAAAAGAAAAGAAAAGACAAGACAAGACAAGACAACTTGTCAAGACAAGACAAGACAATGTCAAGACAAGACAAGACAACTTGTCAAGACAAGACAAGACAAGACAAGACAAGACAAGACAAGACAAGACAAGACAAGACAAGACAAGACAAGACAACTTGTCAAGATAAGCCAACTTGTGAAGACAAGACAACTTCTCAAGACAAGACAACTTGTAAAGACAAGACAAGACAAGACAAGACAAGACAAGACAAACCAAGACAAGTCAAGACAAGACAAGACAAGACAAGATAAGCCAAGAAAAGAAAATACAAGATAAGACAAGACAACTTGTCAAAACAAGACAAGACAAGACAAGACAAGACAAGACAAGACAAGACAAGACAAGACAAGACAAGACAAGACAAGACAAGAAAAGACAAGACAAGAAAGGCAAGACAAGAAAAGAAAAGACAAGACAAGACAAGACAACTTGTAAAGACAAGACAAGACAACTTGTCAAGACAAGACAACTTGTCAAGACAAGACAAGACAAGACAAGACAAGGCAAGGCAAGGGAAGACAAGACAAGACAAGACAAGTAAAGACAAGACCAGACAACTTTTTAAGACAAGACAACTTGTCAAGACAAGACAACTTGTCAAGACAAGACAACTTGTCAAGACAAGACAAGACAAGATAAGACAGGTAAAGACAAGACCAGACAACTTTTTAAGACAAGACAACTTGCCAATACAAGACAACTTGTCAAGACAAGACAAGACAAGACAAGACAAGACAAGGAAAGACAAGACAAGTCAAGACAAGAAAAGAAAAGACAAGACAAGACAACTTGTCAAGACAAGACAAGCCAAGACAAGAAAAGACAAGACAAGGCTAGACAAGACAAGAAAAGAAAAGACAAGACAAGAAAAGACATGACAAGACAAGAAAAGAAAAGACAAGACAAGACAACTTGTCAAGACAAGACAACTTGTCAAGACAAGACAACTTGTAAAGACAAGACAAGACAAGACAAGACAAGACAAGACAAGACAAGACAAGACAAGACAAGACAAGACAAGACAAGACAAGACAAGAAAAGAAAAGACAAGACAAGACAAGACAAGACAAGACAAGAAAAAATAAGACAAGACAAGACAACTTGTAAAGACAAGACAAGACAACTTGTCAAGACAAGACAAGACAACTTGTCAAGACAAGACAAGACAAGACAAGACAAGACAAGACAAGACAAGACAAGACAACTTGTCAAGACAAGCCAACTTGTCAAGACAAGACAAGACAACTTGTAAAGACAAGACAAGACAAGACAAGACAAGACAAGACAAGACAAGACAAAACAAAACAAGACAAGACAAGACAAGAAAAGAAAAGACAAGACAAGACAACTTGTCAAGACAAGACAACTTGTCAAGACAAGACAAGACAACTTGTCAAGACAAGACAAGACAAGACAAGACAAGACAAGACAAGAAATGACAAGACAAGAAAAGACAAGACAAGAAAAGAAAACACAAGACAAGACAAGACAACTTGTCAAGACAAGACAAGACAACTTGTCAAGACAAGACAAGACAACTTGTCAAGACAAGACAAGACAACTTGTCAAGACAAGACAAGACAAGACAACTTGTCAAGACAAGACAAGACAAGACAAGGCAAGACAAGACAAGACAAGACAAGACAAGACAAGACAAGACAAGACAAGACAAGACAAGACAAGACAAGACAAGACAAGACAAGACAAGAAAAGAAAAGACAAGGCAAGACAAGACAAGACAAGACAAGGCAAGGCAAGGCAAGACAAGACGAGACGAGACGCGACAAGACAAGACAAGACAAAGACAAGACAAGACAAGACAAGACCAGAAAAGGCAAGACAAGACAAGACAAGGCGAGGCAAGACAAGACAAGACAAGACAAGACAAGACAAGACAAGACAAGACAAGACAAGACAAGACAAGACAAGACAAGAAAAGAAAAGACAAGACAAGACAAGACAACTTGTCAAGACAAGCGAACTTGTAAAGACAAGACAAGACAACACAAGACAAGACAAGTCAAGACAAGACAAGACAAGACAATAAAAGACAAGACCAGACAACTTGTCAAGACAAGACAACTTGTCAAGACAAGACAACTTGTCAAGACAAGGCAAGGCAAGATAAGACAGGTAAAGACAAGACCAGACAACTTTTTAAGACAAGACAACGCCAAGACAAGACAACTTGTCAAGACAAGACAAGACAAGACAAGACAAGGAAAGACAAGACAAGTCAAGACAAGAAAAGAAAAGACAAGACAAGACAACTTGTCAAGACAAGACAAGCCAAGACAAGAAAAGACAAGACAAGGCTAGACAAGACAAGAAAAGAAAAGACAAGACAAGACAAGACAAGACAAGACAAGAAAAGAAAAGACAAGACAAGACAACTTGTCAAGACAAGACAACTTGTCAAGACAAGACAACTTGTAAAGACAAGACAAGACAAGACAAGACAAGACAAGACAAGACAAGACAAGACAAGACAAGACAAGACAAGGCAAGACAAGACAAGACAAGAAAAGAAAATACAAGATAAGACAAGACAAGACAAGAAAAGAAAAAATAAGACAAGACAAGACAACTTGTAAAGACAAGACAAGACAACTTGTCAAGACAAGACAAGACAACTTTTCAAGACAAGACAAGACAAGACAAGACAAGACAAGACAAGACAAGACAAGGCAACTTGTCAAGACAAGCCAACTTGTCAGTCAAGACAAGACAACTTGTAAAGACAAGACAAGACAAGACAAGACAAGACAAGACAAGACAAGACAAGACAAAACAAAACAAGACAAGACAAGACAAGAAAAGAAAAGACAATACAAGAAAACTTGTCAAGACAATACAACTTGTCAAGACAAGACAAGACAACTTGTCAAGACAAGACAAGACAAGACAAGACAAGACAAGACAAGAAATGACAAGACAAGAAAAGACAAGACAAGAAAAGAAAACACAAGACAAGACAAGACAACTTGTCAAAACAAGACGAGACAACTTGTCAAGACAAGACAAGACAACTTGTCAAGACAAGACAAGACAAGACAACTTGTCAAGACAAGACAAGACAAGACAAGGCAAGACAAGACAAGACAAGACAAGACAAGACAAGACAAGACAAGACAAGACAAGACAAGACAAGACAAGACAAGACAAGACAAGAAAAGAAAAGAAAAGGCAAGACAAGACAAGACAAGACAAGGCAAGGCAAGACAAGACAAGACGACACGAGACGAGACGAGACGAGACTAGACGAGACGAGACTAGACAAGACAAGACAAGACAAGACCAGAAAAGGCAAGACAAGACAAGACAAGGCGAGGCAAGACAAGACAAGACAAGACAAGACAAGACAAGACAAGACAAGACAAGACAAGACAAGACAAGACAAGACAAGACAAGAAAAGAAAAGACAAGACAAGACAAGAAAACTTGTCAAGACAAGCGAACTTGTAAAGACAAGACAAGACAACACAAGACAAGACAAGTCAAGACAAGACAAGACAAGACAAGAAAAGACAAGACCAGACAACTTGTCAAGACAAGACAACTTGTCAAGACAAGACAACTTGTAAAGACAAGACAAGACAAGATAAGACAACTTGTAAAGACAAGACAAGACAAGACAAGACAAGACAAGAGAAAGGCAAGACAAAACAAGACAAGACAAGACAAGAAAAGAAAGGACAAGACAAGACAACTTGTCAAGACAAGACAAGGCAACTTGTCAAGACAAGACAACTTGTCAAGACAAGACAAGACAAGACAACTTGTCAAGACAAGACAAGACAAGACAAGACAAGACAAGACAAGACAAGACAAGACAAGACAAGACAAGACAAGACAAGACAACTTGTCAAGACAACTCAAGACAAGACCAGACAAGACAAGACAAGACAAGACAAGAAAAGAAAACTTGTCAAGACAAGACAAGACAACTTGTCAAGACAAGACAAGACAAGACAAGACAAGAAAAGACAAGAGAAGACAAGAAAAGACAAGACAAGAAAAGACAAGAAAAGACAAGACAAGACAACTTGTCAAGACAAGACAAGACAACTTGTCAAGACAAGACAAGACAACTTGTCAAGACAAGACAAGACAAGACAAGACAAGACAAGGCAAGACAAGACAAGAGAAGACAAGACAAGACAAGACAAGACAAGACAAGACAAGACAAGACAAGACAAGACAAGAAAAGACAAGACAAGACAAGACAAGACAAGACAAGACAAGACAAGACAAGACAAGACAAGACAAGACAAGACAAGACAAGACAAGAAAAGAAAAGACAAGAAAAGAAAAGACAAGACAAGGCAAGACAAGGCAAGGCAAGACAAGACGAGACAAGACAAGACAACGCAAGAGAGGACAAGACAAGAAAAGACAAGACAAGAAAAGACAAGACAATATAACTTGTCAAGACAAGACAAGACAAGACAAGACAAGACAAGACAACTTGTCAAGACAAGACAAGAAAAGACAAGACAAGACAAGACAAGACAAGACAAGGCAAGACAAAACAAGACAAGACAAGACAAGACAAGACAAGACAAGACAACTTGTCAAGACAAGACAACTTGTCAAGACAAGACAACTTGTCAAGACAAGACAACTTGTCAAGACAAGACAACTTGTAAAGACAAGACAAGACAAGACAAGACAAGACAAGACAAGTCAAGACAAGACAAGGCAAGACAAGATAAGCCAAGAAAAGAAAATACAAGATAAGACAAGACAAGACAAGAAAAGAAAAGACAAGACAAGACAAGACAACTTGTAAAGACAAGACAAGACAACTTGTCAAGACAAGACAAGACAACTTGTCAAGACAAGACAAGACAAGACAAGACAAGACAAGACAAGACAAGACAAGACAAGACAACTTGTCAAGACAAGACAACTTGTCAGACAAGACAAGACAAGGTCAAGACAAGACAAGACAAGACAAGACAAGACAAGACAAGACAAGACAAGAAGACAAGACAACTTGTCAAGACAAGACAACTTGTCAAGACAAGCCAACTTGTCAAGACAAGACAACTTGTCAAGACAAGACAACTTGTAAAGACAAGACAAGACAAGACAAGACAAGACAAGACAAGACAAGACAAGACAAGTCAAGACAAGACAAGACAAGACAAGATAAGCCAAGAAAAGAAAATACAAGATAAGACAAGACAACTTGTCAAAACAAGACAAGACAAGACAAGACAAGACAAGACAAGAAAAGACAGGACAAGAAAGGCAAGACAAGAAAATAAAAGACAAGACAAGACAAGACAACTTGTAAACACAAGACCAGACACCTTTTTAAGACAAGACAACTTGTCAAGACAAGACAACTTGTCAAGACAAGACAAGTTGTCAAGACAAGGCAAGGCAAGATAAGACAGGTAAAGACAAGACCAGACAACAAGACAAGACAACTTGTCAAGACAAGACAAGTTGTCAAGACAAGGCAAGGCAAGACAAGACAGGTAAAGACAAGACCAGACAACTTTTTAAGACAAGACAACTTGTCAAGACAAGACAACTTGTCAAGACAAGACAACTTGTCAAGACAAGACAACTTGTAAAGACAAGACAAGACAACTTGTAAAGACAAGACAAGACAACTTGTCAAGACAAGACAAATTGTCAAGACAAGACAACTTGTAAAGACAAGACAAGACAAGACAAGACAAGACAAGGAAAGACAAGACAAGACAAGACAAGAAAAGAAAAGACAAGACAAGACAACTTGTCAAGACAAGACAAGACAAGACAAGAAAAGACAAGACAAGACTAGACAAGACAAGAAAAGAAAAGACAAGACAAGAAAAGACATGACAAGACAAGAAAAGAAAATACAAGACAAGACAACTTGTCAAGACAAGGCAAGGCAAGACAAGGCAAGAAAAGACAAGACAAGACAAGAAAAGGAAAGACAAGACAAGACAAGGCAAGACAACTTGTCAAGACAAGGCAAGGCAACACAAGGAAAGGCAAGACAAGACAAGACAAGACAAGACAAGACAAGACAAGACAAGACAAGAAAAGAAAAGACAAGACAAGACAAGAAAAGACAAGACAAGAAAAGACAAGAAAATACAAGACAAGACAACTTGTCAAGACAAGACAAGACAACTTGTCAAGACAAGACAAGACAACTTGTCAAGACAAGACAAGACTAGACAAGACAAGACAAGGCAAGACAAGACAAGACAAGACAAGACAAGACAAGACAAGAAAAGACAAGACAAGACAAGACAAGACAAGACAAGACAAGACAAGAAAAGAAAAGAAAAGAAAAGACAAGACAAGACAAGGCAAGACAAAACAAGACAAGACAAGACAAGACAAAACAAAACAAGGCAAGAGAGGACAATATAAGAAAAGACAAGACAAGAAAAGACAAGACAATATAACTTGTCAAGACAAGACAAAATAAGACAAGACAAGATAAGACAACTTGTCAAGACAAGACAAGAAAAGACAAGACAAGACAAGACAAGACAAGGCAAGACAAAACAAGACAAGACAAGACAAGACAAGACAAGACAAGACAAGACAAGACAACTTGTCAAGACAAGACAACTTGTCAAGACAAGACAACTTGTCAAGACAAGACAACTTGTCAAGACAAGACAACTTGTAAAGACAAGACAAGACAAGACAAGACAAGACAAGACAAGTCAAGTCAAGACAAGACAAGGCAAGACAAGATAAGCCAAGAAAAGAAAATACAAGATAAGACAAGACAAGACAAGAAAAGAAAAAATAAGACAAGACAAGACAACTTGTAAAGACAAGACAAGACAACTTGTCAAGACAAGACAAGACAACTTGTCAAGACAAGACAAGACAAGACAAGACAAGACAAGGCAACTTGTCAAGACAAGCCAACTTGTCAGTCAAGACAAGACAACTTGTAAAGACAAGACAAGACAAGACAAGACAAGACAAGACAAGACAAGACAAGACAAGACAACTTGTCAACACAAGACAACTTGTCAAGATAAGCCAACTTGTGAAGAAAGACAACTTGTCATGACAAGACAACTTGTAAAGACAAGACAAGACAAGACAAGACAAGCCAAGATAAGACAAACCAAGACAAGTCAAGACAAGACAACACAAGACAAGATAAGCCAAGAAAAGAAAATACAAGATAAGACAAGACAACTTGTCAAAACAAGACAAGACAAGACAAGACAAGACAAGACAAGACAAGACAAGACAAGACAAGACAAGACAAGACAAGACAAGACAAGAAAGGCAAGACAAGAAAAGAAAAGACAAGACAAGACAAGACAACTTGTAAAGACAAGACAAGACAACTTGTCAAGACAAGACAACTTGTCAAGACAAGACAAGACAAGACAAGACAAGGCAAGGCAAGGGAAGACAAGACAAGACAAGACAAGTAAACACAAGACCAGACACCAAGACAAGACAACTTGTCAAGACAAGACAACTTGTCAAGACAAGACAAGACAAGACAAGGCAAGACAAGACAAGACAGGTAAAGACAAGACAAGACAACAAGACAAGACAACTTGTCAAGACAAGACAACTTGTCAAGACAAGACAACTTGTCAAGACAAGACAACTTGTAAAGACAAGACAAGACAAGACAAGACAAGACAAGACAAGACAAGACAAGACAAGACAAGACAAGACAAGACAAGACAAGAAAAGAAAAGACAAGACAAGACAAGACAAGACAAGAAAAGAAAAGACAAGACAAGACAAGACAACTTGTCAAGACAAGACAAGACAACTTGTCAAGACAAGACAAGACAACTTGTCAAGACAAGACAAGACAAGACAAGACAAGACAAGACAAGGCAACTTGTCAAGACAAGACAAGAGACAAGACAAGACAACTTGTCAAGACAAGACAAGACAAGACAAGACAAGACAAGACAAGACAAGACAAGACAAGACAACTTGTCAAGACAAGACAAGACAACTTGTCAAGACAAGCCAACTTGTCAAGACAAGACAACTTGTCAAGACAAGACAACTTGTAAAGACAAGACAAGACAAGACAAGACAAGACAAGACAAGACAAGACAAGACAAGTCAAGACAAGACAAGACAAGACAAGATAAGCCAAGAAAAGAAAATACAAGATAAGACAAGACAACTTGTCAAAACAAGACAAGACAAGACAAGACAAGACAAGACAAGACAAGACAAGACAAGACAAGACAAGACAAGAAAAGACAAGACAAGAAAGACAAGACAAGAAAAGAAAAGAAAAGACAAGACAAGACAACTTGTAAAGACAAGACAAGACAACTTGTCAAGACAAGACAACTTGTCAAGACAAGACAAGACAAGACAAGACAAGACAAGACAAGACAAGACAAGACAAGACAAGACAAGACAAGTAAAGACAAGACCAGACAACTTTTTAAGACAAGACAACTTGTCAAGACAAGACAACTTGTCAAGACAAGACAAGTCAAGACAAGACAAGGCAAGACAAGACAGGTAAAGACAAGACAAGACAACAAGACAAGACAACTTGTCAAGACAAGACAACTTGTCAAGACAAGACAACTTGTCAAGACAAGACAACTTGTAAAGACAAGACAAGACAACTTGTCAAGACAAGACAAGACAACTTGTAAAGACAAGACAAGACAACTTGTAAAGACAAGACAAGACAACTTGTCAAGACAAGACAAATTGTCAAGACAAGACAACTTGTAAAGACAAGACAAGACAAGACAAGACAAGGAAAGACAAGACAAGTCAAGACAAGAAAAGAAAAGACAAGACAAGACAACTTGTCAAGACAAGACAAGACAAGACAAGAAAAGACAAGACAAGACAAGACAAGACAAGAAAAGACAAGACAAGAAAAGACATGACAAGACAAGAAAAGAAAAGACAAGACAAGACAACTTGTCAAGACAAGACAAGGTCAAGACAAGACAAGACAAGACAAGACAGGTCAAGACAAGACAAGACAACAAGACAAGACAACTTGTCAAGACAAGACAACTTGTCAAGACAAGACAACTTGTCAAGACAAGACAACTTGTAAAGACAAGACAAGACAACTTGTCAAGACAAGACAAGACAATAAAGACAAGACAAGACAACTTGTAAAGACAAGACAAGACAACTTGTCAAGACAAGACAAATTCAAGACAAGACAACTTGTCAAGACAAGACAAGACAAGACAAGACAAGGAAAGACAAGACAAGACAAGACAAGACAAGAAAAGACAAGACAAGACAACTTGTCAAGACAAGACAAGACAAGACAAGACAAGACAAGACAAGACAAGACAAGACAAGACAAGACAAGACAAGACAAGACAAGACAAGACAAGAAAAGAAAAGACAAGACAAGACAACTTGTCAAGACAAGACAAACTTGTCAAGACAAGACAAGGCAAGACAAGACAGGTAAAGACAAGACAAGACAACAAGATAAGAAAAGACAAGACAAGACAACTTGTCAAGACAAGACAACTTGTCAAGACAAGACAACTTGTAAAGACAAGACAAGACAACTTGTCAAGACAAGACAAGACAACTTGTCAAGACAAGACAAGACAACTTGTCAAGACAAGACAAGACAAGACAAGACAAGACAAGACAAGACAAGACAAGACAAGACAAGACAAGACAAGACAAGAAAAGACAAGACAAGACAACTTGTCAAGACAAGACAACTTGTCAAGACAAGACAAGACAACTTGTCAAGACAAGACAAGACAACTTGTCAAGACAAGAAAAGACAAGACAAGACAAGACTAGGCAAGACAAGAAAAGAAAAGACAAGACAAGACAAGAAAATACAAGACAAGACAAGAAAAGAAAAGAAAAGACAAGACAAGACAAGACAACTTGTCAAGACAAGGCAAGACAAGACAAGACAAGGCAAGACAAGACAAGACGAGACAAGACAAGACAAGACAAGACAAGACAAGACAAGACAAGACAAGACAAGACAAGGCAAGACAAGGCAACACAAGGAAAGGCAAGGCAAGACAAGACAAGACAAGACAAGACAAAACAAAACAAGACAAAACAAGACAAGACAAGACAAGACAAGACAAGAAAAGAAAAGACAAGACAAGACAAGACAACTTGTGGAGACAAGCCAACTTGTCTAGACAAGACAAGACAACTTGTAAAGACAAGACAAAACAAGACAAGACAAGAAAAGACAAGACAAGACAAGACAAGAAATGACAAGACAAGAAAAGACAAGACAAGACAAGAAAAGTAAACACAAGACAAGACAAGACAACTTGTCAAGACAAGACGAGAGAACTTGTCAAGACAAGACAAGACAACTTGTCAAGACAAGACAAGACAACTTGTCAAGACAAGACAAGACAAGACAAGACAAGACAAGACAAGACAAGACAAGACAAGACAAGACAAGACAAGACAAGACAAGACAAGACAAGACAAGACAAGACAAGACAAGACAAGACAAGACAAGACCAGAAAAGGTAAGACAAGACAAGACAAGGCAAGGCAAGACAAGACAAGACAGGGCAAGACAAGGAAAGGCAAGGCAAGACAAGACAAGACAAGACAAGACAAGACAAGACAAGACAAGACAAGACAAAACAAGACAAGACAAGACAAGACAAGAAAAGAAAAGACAAGACAAGAAAACTTGTCAAGACAACAACTTGTCAAGACAAGACAAGACAACTTGTCAAGACAAGACAAGACAAGACAAGACAAGACAAGACAAATAAAAGACAAGACAAGAAAAGACAAGACAAGAAAAGAAAACACAAGACAAGACAAGACAACTTGTCAAAACAAGACGAGACAACTTGTCAAGACAAGACAAGACAAGACAAGACAAGACAAGACAAGACAAGACAAGACAAGACAAGACAAGACAAGACAAGACAAGAAGAAGACAAGACAAGACAAGACAAGACAAGACAAGACAAGACAAGACAAGACAAGACAAGACAAGACAAAAAGAAAAGAAAAGACAAGACAAGACAAGACAAGACAAGACAAGGCAAGGCAAGAGACAAGACGAGACGAGACAAGACGAGACGAGACGAGACGAGACGAGACGAGACGAGACGCAACAAGACAAGACAAGACCAGAAAAGGCAAGACAAGACAAGACAAGGCGAGGCAAGGCAAGACAGGACAAGACAAGACAAGACAAGACAAGACAAGACAAGACAAGACAAGACAAGACAAGACAAGAAAGAAAAGAAAAGACAAGACAAGACAAGACAACTTGTCAAGACAAGCGAACTTGTAAAGACAAGACAAGACAACACAAGACAAGACAAGTCAAGACAAGACAAGACAAGACAAGAAAAGACAAGACCAGACAACTTGTCAAGACAAGACAACTTGTCAAGACAAGACAACTTGTAAAGACAAGACAAGACAAGATAAGACAACTTGTAAAGACAAGACAAGACAAGACAAGACAAGACAAGAGAAAGACAAGACAAAACAAGACAAGACAAGACAAGAAACGAAAAGACAAGACAAGACAACTTGTCAAGACAAGACAAGGCAACTTGTCAAGACCAGACAACTTGTCAAGACAAGACAAGACAAGACAACTTGTCAAGACAAGACAAGACAAGACAAGACAAGACAAGACAAGACAAGACAAGACAAGACAAGACAAGACAAGACAAGACAAGACAAGAACAAGACAAACTTGTCAAGACAACAAGACAAGACAAGAGACAAGACAGACAAGACAAGACAAGACAAGACAAGACAAGACAAGACAACTTGTCAAGACAAGACAAGACAACTTGTCAAGACAAGACAAGACAAGACAAGACAAGAAAAGAAAAGACAAGACAAGACAAGACAAGACAAGACAAGAAAAGACAAGAAAAGACAAGACAAGACAACTTGTCAAGACAAGACAACTTGTCAAGACAAGACAAGACAACTTGTCAAGACAAGACAAGACAAGACAAGACAAGACAAGACAAGACAAGACAAGACAAGACAAGACAAGACAAGACAAGACAAGACAAGACAAGACAAGACAAGAAAAGACAAGACAAGACAAGACAAGACAAGACAAGACAAGACAAGACAAGACAAGACAAGACAAGACAAGAAAAGAAAAGAAAAGAAAAGACAAGACAAGACAAGACAAGACAAAACAAGACAAGACAAGACAAGACAAAACAAAACAAGGCAAGAGAGGACAATATAAGAAAAGACAAGACAAGAAAAGACAAGACAATATAACTTGTCAAGACAAGACAAAATAAGACAAGACAAGATAAGACAACTTGTCAAGACAAGACAAGAAAAGACAAGACAAGACAAGACAAGACAAGACAAGACAAGACAAGACAAGACAAGACAAGACAAGACAAGACAAGACAAGACAACTTGTCAAGACAAGACAACTTGTCAAGACAAGACAACTTGTCAAGACAAGACAACTTGTCAAGACAAGACAACTTGTAAAGACAAGACAAGACAAGACAAGACAAGACAAGACAAGTCAAGACAAGACAAGACAAGACAAGATAAGCCAAGAAAAGAAAAGACAAGACAAGACAAGACAAGACAAGACAAGAAAAGACAAGACAAGACAAGACAACTTGTAAAGACAAGACAAGACAACTTGTCAAGACAAGACAAGACAACTTGTCAAGACAAGACAAGGCAAGACAAGACAAGACAAGACAAGACAAGACAAGGCAACTTGTCAAGACAAGACAAGACAAGACAAGACAACTTGTCAAGACAAGACAAGACAAGACAAGACAAGACAAGACAAGACAAGACAAGACAAGACAAGACAACTTGTCAAGACAAGACAACTTGTCAAGATAAGCCAACTTGTGAAGACAAGACAACTTGTCATGACAAGACAACTTGTAAAGACAAGACAAGACAAGACAAGACAAGCCAAGATAAGACAAACCAAGACAAGTCAAGACAACACAAGACAAGATAAGCCAAGAAAAGAAAATACAAGATAAGACAAGACAACTTGTCAAAACAAGACAAGACAAGACAAGACAAGACAAGACAAGACAAGACAAGACAAGAAAAGACAAGACAAGAAAGGCAAGACAAGAAAAGAAAAGACAAGACAAGTCAAGACAACTTGTAAAGACAAGACAAGACAACTTGTCAAGACAAGACAACTTGTCAAGACAAGACAACTTGTCAAGACAAGACAAGTTGTCAAGACAAGGCAAGGCAAGACAAGACAAGAAAAGACAAGACCAGACAACAAGACAAGACAACTTGTCAAGACAAGACAAGTTGTCAAGACAAGGCAAGGCAAGATAAGACAGGTAAAGACAAGACCAGACAACTTTTTAAGACAAGACAACTTGTCAAGACAAGACAACTTGTCAAGACAAGACAACTTGTCAAGACAAGACAACTTGTAAAGACAAGACAAGACAACTTGTAAAGACAAGACAGGACAACTTGTCAAGACAAGACAAATTGTCAAGACAAGACAACTTGTAAAGACAAGACAAGACAAGACAAGACAAGGAAAGACAAGACAAGTCAAGACAAGAAAAGAAAAGAAAAGACAAGACAAGACAACTTGTCAAGACAAGACAAGCCAAGACAAGAAAAGACAAGACAAGAATAGACAAGACAAGAAAAGAAAAGACAAGACAAGAAAAGACATGACAAGACAAGAAAAGAAAAGACAAGACAAGACAACTTGTCAAGACAAGACAAGGCAAGACAAGACAAGAAAAGACAAGACAAGACAAGACAAGACAAGACAAGACAAGACAAGACAAGACAAGACAAGACAAGACAAGGCAAGACAAGACAAGAGAAGAAAAGACAAGACAAGACAAGACAAGACAAGACAAGAAAAGAAAACACAAGACAAGACAAGACAACTTGTCAAGACAAGACAAGACAACTTGTCAAGACAAGACAAGACAACTTGTCAAGACAAGACAAGACAAGACAAGACAAGACAAGACAAGACAAGACAAGACAAGACAAGACAAGACAAGACAAGACAAGACAAGACAAGACAAGACAACTTGTCAAGACAAGACAAGACAACTTGTCAAGACAAGACAAGACAACTTGTCAAGACAAGACAAGACAAGACAAGACAAGACAAGACAAGACAAGACAAGACAAGACAAGACAAGACAAGACAAGACAAGACAAGACAAGACAAGACAAGACAAGACAAGACAAGACAAGACAAGACAAGACAAGACAAGACAAGACAAGACAAGACAAGACAAGACAAGACAAGACAAGACAAGACAAGACAAGACAAGACAAGACAAGACAAGACAAGACAAGACAAGAAAAGAAAAGACAAGACAAGACAAGACAAGACAAGACAAGACAAGACAAGACAAGACAAGACAAGACAAGACAAGGCAAGACAAGACAAGACAAGAAAAGACAAGAAAAGAAAAGACAAGACAATACAACTTGTCAAGACAAGACAAGACAAGACAAGACAAGACAAGACAACTTGTCAAGACAAGACAAGAAAAGACAAGACAAGACAAGACAAGACAAGACAAGACAAGACAAGACAAGACAAGACAAGACAAGACAAGACAAGACAAGACAAGACAAGACAAGACAAGACAAGACAAGACAAGACAAGACAACTTGTCAAGACAAGACAACTTGTCAAGACAAGACAACTTGTCAAGACAAGACAAGTCAAGACAAGACAAGACAAGACAAGACAACTTGTAAGACAAGAGACAAGACAAGACAAGACAAGACAAGACAAGACAAGACAAGACAAGACAAGACAAGACAAGACAAGACAAGCCAAGACAAGACAATACAAGACAAGACAAGACAAGACAAGAAAAGAAAAAAACAAGACAAGACAAGACAACTTGTAGACAAGACAAGACAACTTGTCAAGACAAGACAAGACAACTTGTCAAGACAAGACAAGACAAGACAAGACAAGACAAGACAAGACAAGACAAGACAAGACAAGACAAGACAAAGACAAGACAACTTGTCAAGACAAGACAAGACAACTTGTCAAGACAAGACAGACAAGACAAGACAAGACAAGAGACAAGACACAAGACAACTTGTCAAGACAAGACAACTAAGAAAAGACAAGACAGACAAGACAACTTGTCAAGACAAGACAAGACAAGACAAGACAAGACAAGACAAGACAAGACAAGACAAACCAAGACAAGACAAGACAAGACAAGACAAGACAAGACAAGACAAGAAAAGAAAAGACAAGACAAGACAAGACAACTTGTCAAGACAAGACAAGACAAGACAAGACAAGACAAGACAAGACAAGACAAGACAAGACAAGACAAGACAAGACAAGAAAGGCAAGACAAGAAAAGAAAAGACAAGACAAGACAAGACAACTTGTCAAGACAAGACAAGACAACTTGTCAAGACAAGACAACTTGTCAAGACAAGACAAGACAAGACAAGACAAGACAAGACAAGACAAGACAAGACAAGACAAGACAAGACAAGACAAGACAAGACAAGACAAGACAAGACAAGACAAGACAAGACAAAGACAAGACAACTTGTCAAGACAAGACAACTTGTCAAGACAAGACAAGACAAGACAAGACAAGACAAGACAAGGCAAGACAAGACAAGAAAAGACAAGACAAGAAAAGACAAGACAAGACAAGACAAGACAAGACAAGACAACTTGTCAAGACAAGACAAGACAACTTGTCAAGACAAGACAACTTGTAAAGACAAGACAAGACAAGAAAAGACAAGACAAGACAACTTGTCAAGACAAGACAAAGACAAGACAAGACAACTTGTAAAGACAAGACAAGACAAGACAAGACAAGACAAGGACAAGACAAGACAAGACAAGACAAGAAAAGACAAAAGACAAGACAAGACAACTTGTCAAGACAAGACAAGACAAGACAAGAAAAGACAAGACAAGACAAGACAAGACAAGACAAGACAAGACAAGACAAGACAAGACAAGACAAGACAAGACAACAAGACAAGACAAGACAAGACAAGACAAGACAAGAAAAGAAAAGACAAGACAAGACAACTTGTCAAGACAAGACAAGACAAGACAAGACAAGACAAGACAAGACAAGACAAGACAAGACAAGACAAGACAAGACAAGACAAGACAAGACAAGACAAGACAAGACAAGACAAGAAAAGACAAGACAAGACAAGACAAGACTTGTCAAGACAAGACAAGACAAGACAAGACAAGACAAAGACAAGACAAGACAAGACAAGACAACTTGTCAAGACAAGACAAGACAAGACAAGACAAGACAAGACAAGACAAGACAAGACAAGACAAGACAAGACAAGACAAAGACAAGACAACAACTTGTCAAGACAAGACAACTTGTCAAGACAAGACAACTTGTCAAGACAAGACAAGACAACTTGTCAAGACAAGACAAGACAAGACAAGACAAGACAAGACAAGACAAGACAAGACAAGACAAGACAAGACAAGACAAGACAAGACAGACAAGACAAGACAAGACAATGTCAAGACAAGACAAACAAGACAAGACAAGACAACTTGTCAAGACAAGACAAGACAAGACAAGACAAGACAAGACAAGACAAGACAAGACAAGACAAGACAAGACAAGACAACTTGTCAAGACAAGACAAGACAACTTGTCAAGACAAGACAAGACAAGACAAGACAAGACAAGACAAGACAAGACAAGACAAGACAAGACAAGACAAGACAAGACAAGACAAGACAAGACAAGTCAAGACAAGACAAGACAAGAAAAGACAAGACAAGACAAGACAACTTGTCAAGACAAGACAAGACAAGACAAGACAAAGACAAGACAAGACAAGACAAGACAAGACAAGAAAAGACAAGACAAGACAAGACAAGAAAAGACAAGACAAGACAAGACAAAAGAAAACAAGACAAGACAAGACAACTTGTCAAGACAAGACAAGACAAGACAAGACAAGACAAGACAAGACAAGACAAGACAAGACAAGACAAGACAAGACAAGACAAGACAAGACAAGACAAGACAAGACAAGACAAGAAACGAAAAGACAAGACAACAACTTGTCAAGACAAGACAAGACAACTTGTCAAGACAAGACAAGAGAAGACAACTTGTCAAGACAAGACAAGACAAGACAAGACAAGACAAGACAAGACAAGACAAGACAAGACAAGAAGACAAGACAAGACAAGACAAGACAAGACAAGACCAGACAAGACAAGACAAGACAAGACAGAAAGACAAGACAAGACAAAGACAAGACAAGACAAGTTGTCAAGACACAAGACAGACAAGACAAGACAAGACAAGACAAGACAAGACAAGACAAGACAACAAGACAACTTGTCAAGACAAGACAAGACAAGACAAGACAAGACAACTTGTCAAGACAAGACAAGACAAGACAAGACAAGACAAGACAAGACAAGACAAGACAAGACAAGACAAGACAAGACAAGACAAGACAAGACAACTTGTCAAGACAAGACAAGACAAGACAAGACAACTTGTCAAGACAAGACAAGACAAGACAAGACAACTTGTCAAGACAAGACAACTTGTAAGACAAGACAAGACAAGACAAGACAAGACAAGACAAGAAGACAAGACAAGACAAGACAAGACAAGAAAAGAAAAGACAAGACAAGACAAGACAACTTCTCAAGACAAGACAAGACAACTTGTCAAGACAAGACAAGACAAGACAAGACAAGAAAAGACAAGACAAGACTTGTCAAGACAAGACAAGACAAGACAAGAAAAAGACAAGACACAAGACAAGACAACGACAAGACAAGAAAGACAAGACAAGACAAGACAAGACAAGACAAGACAACTTGTCAAGACAAGACAAGACAAGACAAGACAACTTGTCAAGACAAGACAAGACAAGACAAGACAAGACAACAAGACAAGACAAGACAAGACAAGACAAGACAAGACAAGACAACTTGTCAAAAGACAAGACAAGACAAGACAAGACAAGACAAGACAAGACAAGACAAGAACAAGACAAGACAAGACAAGACAAGACAAGACAAGACAAGACAAGACAAGACAAGACAAGAAAACACAAGACAAGACAACAAGACAAGACAACTTGTCAAGACAAGACAAGACAAGACAAGACAAGACAAGACAAGACAAGACAAGACAAGACAAAGACAAGACAAGACAACAAGACAAGACAACTTGTCAAGACAAGACAACTTGTCAAGACAAGACAAGACAAGAAAGAACAAGACAAGACAAACTTGTCAAGACAAGACAAGACAACTTTGAAAGACAAGACAAACTTGTCAAGACAAGACAACTTGTCAAGACAAGACAAGACAAGACAAGACAACTTGTCAAGACAAGACAAGAACAACTTGTCAAGACAAGACAAGACAAGACAACTTGTCAAGACAAGACAAATTGACAAGACAAGAAAACGGAAAGACAAGACAAGACAAGACAAGACAAGACAAGAAAGACAAGACAAGACAAGAAAGACAAGAAAAGACAAGACAAGACAAGACAACTTGTCAAGACAAGACAAGACAAGACAAGACAAGACAAGACAAGACAAGACAAGACAAGAAAAGACAAGACAAGACAAGACAAGAAAAGACAAGACAAGAAAAGAAAAGACAAGACAAGACAACTTGTCAAGACAAGGCAAGACAAGACAAGGCAAGAAAAGACAAAGACAAGACAAGACAAAGAAGACAAGACAGACAACTTGAAAGCAAACAACTTGACAAGACAAGACAAAACAAGACAAGACAAGACAAGACAAGAAAGACAAGAAAAAGACAAGAAAAAAGACAAAGAAAAAAAGAGAAAAAAAACTTGAAGACAAGACAACTTGACAAGACAAGACAAGACAAGACAAGACAAGACCAAGGAAAAAAA